>RJWH01005582.1:0-73204 GCA_004363575.1 Solenodon paradoxus | reverse complement strand
CCTCAGTCATGAGTAGAAGCCATCTTTCAGGTTTCTCAACATTTCATACCCACTGCCATATCCTCTATTACTCAATCATAATACATTTTCCAAGCAAGAGTTTTTATAGTTTCATTCTTCTCTGCATAGCACTCCAGGCAGTCATCACTAGGTGATCAGAGTTAGGGTTTAAGGTGAAATATATTTTCTATATTCAGCTATAACCAGCATTTTGGAGTTCAGGTGTTTTGGCTCAGATTTTTCCAAGCTTCTAATTCAGTCACTGGATTCACTGACTTGCAGGTGTTTGCTTTCTAGGCACCATCTGTCTAAATGCAATAGCATACTAATCTGTGATTTGCTCTGTTATTAGAAACACACAGAAATGATTTGATTACCTTATTAACTAAAATGATTTAAAAATTTAGAAAAAAATAGGTAAATAAAATTTAGGGAAAAGTAATTTCAAATCCGAATCATATATTTGAATTCCTGTTTCTTTGAGGGGATAAAGCAAGTATGTACTGAAAGGGTGATGAAGTTTATTCAACTGATTTAAGCCCTAGTTTTTTCCTGTGCTCCACATATAGTTATTGAAGAAAAATAAACCAACTAAATCTAAATAATATTGTTTAGTGCTAAATGACCCTGAATATTCATGGAGTCTATCTTTAGTTAAACTAAGATAAATATGTTAATAAAGGTGAATTGATTGTTTTTCCAGAACATCTTAGCTGGTCTTTTTATCTTGAAGCTGTATTAAAAATGAATTGTAAAAGAATATTTGGAGCTGCAAATTAATTTTTTTTAGGGAATGTCCTTAATATTTAGGAACAACTGTTTCCCTCTTTTTAATGTATGCAGTACAGTGCTCTACCCATGGCAAGAATTCATTGTTTGCTGTTTTGTACAGATATGTCATTGACCTTAAATATTATAAGGAATCATTTCAAGAACTGCTATTAAGAAAATATGTTGATATGAGTAGGGAGTCAATCTTACTGAGTCAACATATATAATACCACTGAGATGATGGATAAATTTGTTGATATTCTCATGAAAAAATACAAAGTCCATAGTTTCAAAGTACATTTGAAAAAGGTATTTATATTGGTTTATTTTGAGTAAGAGTTGAGATACAGGGGTAGATATGTATCCTCCAAGACAGAAAAAGGAGTATTTTCACTGATAGCTATGAGGTTGGGAACCACGCTATTACCCCAATTGTGAGAAATATGAAAAAAATTATTCCTTTTATCAAAGATATTGGAAAGTTTCATTAATTTTAATGACGCTTAAGGTGGAAGGAAAAGATCAGAGAATTACTTATTCTCTTATCCATTGACTAATAATACGATTAAAAGACTATGTAAAACATATCTTACTTTACAATTTAAACACATGTTGCTTTCAGTAAATACCTTAATTCTTAAAAAATTTTGTAAAGAGATGGATGCTACTGTGCAATTTTACATAATATCTCTAAAGTAAACAATAAAAATATATTTATTTTCCATTTGAGCATGTTTCTTTTAAATCCATATCATATAAAAATGTGTGGTTTTGAGAGGAGAAAGTAAGAGAGAGTAAGAAAGTGACAGTAAGAGAAAGATAACTTCATTTTATATAAGCATATCTATTATTTTCCTTCAATTGCTAGTTATGAAGCAGTGCTGGATACTTGAAGAAACCATGGAAATGAGAAATAACTTGCTTGGGACTAGCATAGTTGTAGTCATGTTCTTAATTTATTTCTTCTTTAGACTTAGCAAAGAGGTAAATAGACTTACATTTCACCAATTCCCTAGGACACCCAAGAACCTATTATCATGATATTAATGTATGGCAACAGTAAATGTCACTTCTGTCATCCTGAGCTGTATTAAGCCGATTCACTTTAAATTTACTCTGAGTAAATGTCAGTGCCATTGAGAGTTCCTCAAATATGTAGATTTTTTTCTACTGATAAATGCTTGACAGCAAATTCTCTGTTTAACTAATGTTAAGCTAGTCACAAAGTCTTCTTGAAGGGTTTGAAAATTACATAGTTCTTTTGATTTTTCTGGAAGGATCACAGTATTTTATGTAATTATGCATATTTTAAGTAAGAAATTTGGGATGGAATGCCAATTCAAAGATACATTGAAAATTACCTTATTCTGATTCTCTCATTTATGATATAATGAATCAATTAATCTCTGTCTCTGCTTTAATAATAAAGCACAGGCTGCCCTTTACATTCTTGATAGCCTTTTATTCAGAGGATAAGGAAGTAACTGCCAATTCAATAATTCCCCTCACTTCACTGGAACTTGTAATGACTGAAGTAATCTTTAACCATTGCATTAATTCTCTAAAACAATCTCTATAGGTTACCTTAATTATTAATTCTGTCAGATAAATTAAGACAGGACACTATGTGGAGTATTCTATATTGAATACAGGAATTTAGGGCAGATCCTTCCTCTTTATATTGGAAAGCCACATGGTTAATATAATTTTCCTCAGAAAAATATAAGAAATGATTGGATATACAGTATTTAAGAGAATAATGATTCTCTTCCTTTCAATCTCTCTCTTTCTCTCCTGTGATAGAGAACTGTAGATAGTAAGTCCCATTTGCCCAAGTCCAAAGACCTGAGGCTTCCTGCTGCCTCAGTGCTGGATGCTGAACAGCACACTTGGGGTCGACTGTGAATATGCTCCCTCCTAAAGAGCTCCAGAGAAAGAAAATTGTCTGCAACATCACAAGAAACTTCAGTCTTTATGCTCAGCAGAGTGCACTGAATTTTCCTATGAATACCCCTATGCTGGAGAGCTGTCATAAGTGGTTCCATCTCTACAAAACCACTAACAAGAGCTGCCTGCTTCTTCAGTGCTCAACACAGTGCAAAAAGCCTGCCTGTGACCTTGCTTCCTGGGCTGAAGAGTTGCCTATCAACAACTGTAAGAATAAATTCTCTTGAGTCCACAAAAGCCAGCAAACACTACATGAAGCAGTAATAGTGGACCACAACAAGAAAAGCACAACCAGTTATACTCCTATTGAAGCCAGGTAGCAAGCACTAACTACTCCAGGATCCAACATCATCATAGAGGCAGAAACATATAGTAAAAAAGAAAAGTCGCAGAGCTAAATTTAAGAAAGAAGAAAGATATGACAAAATCTAAGTCATCCAACAAACATGAGCGGACAAATGAGAGGAAGATACAATGAGTTTCCCCAGAGAAGAACTTCATTGAATGGGACAGGCTAGTATATAAAGAATTCAAAAATAATAATTATTGAAAAGTTTAAAAAGATTCAGGAGGCACACACAACTACCAAAACACATTGAAACTCCTCAAAAAAAAAAAAAAAAGAAGTGACAGATCAAAGAGAATACTTCATCAGACATGGAGACTATAAATAAAGTTATAACAGAAATGCTAGAGATAAAGAAAATACAATCAAAGAATTAAAGATACATATAGAAATTCAATGAAAAACTCAATCTCAAAGAAAAATGAATCTCAAAAATTGAAGAAAAGATCAAAAGTCAACCCTCAGGAAAAGGAGAAACAAGACTGATAAAAAATGAAGAAACCCTGTGAAAAATATGAGACACCATGGAAGAATAAATATAAGTATAATAGGTATCCCAGAGAGGAGAGGGAAAATGAAACAGAAAATATACTTAAAATGCCATAGCAAACAAATTCTCCCAACTGTCATAAAAGTAATCGTGGTATTGTAGAAAGCATCTAGAACACCAAAAATTTCTAAATACAGAGACCTAATTCCCAGACACAGCACAGTAAAGCTAGAAAAAGCAAACAAAAACTACTCAAGGCTGCTAGAGAAAGGAGAAATATAATCTACAAAGTTATACCTATCGGAGTATCATAAGACTTCTCAAAAAAAAAAACAGTAACAACAAAAAACTAAGAAAACTTACAGATCAGAAAAGAGTGAAACAACGTATTCGAAATACTATAAACAAAAGATACCAGCCAGGAATACTCAATCCAGCAAAATTATCAATGAAGTATGATAGAGAACTGAATGTCTTAAATGTTAAACAATGTTATTAGATTTTTCCATCACCAAGAAATCTTTTAAAATTGATTTTATTGAAGGAATATAGCATTTCAACATAAACTTGGTTTGAGATATAGACAATAGCAATTTTTTATATCTGCATATAGCACAATAGTTTTACAATTAATTCCTTTTTCCCTTGCAATTAATCCACTTTACCCTCTTTTCCCCCACCATCTCCATCTGTTCTGTACCCTTTGATTTAGCATTTTTTCCCACTACTAAGAGTCTACTGTTGTTTGGATTAGTACATTCTCTTTTTTTAAGTCTAGTATTGTTTAATTTATATTAGCCATTTGTTTTCTATCTCTGTATACATTAAATGAATGATATTATGCAATGTCTGCCTTTCTCCTCTGGCTTCTCTCACCATGCATAATTCTCTCCAAGTCCATCCATGTTGCTGCAAATGGCAGGAATGCCCCCTTTTGATGGCTACGTAGTATTCCATTGTGTATATACACCACATATTCTTTACCCACTTATATGTTCATGGGCATTTAGGTAGTTTCCAGCTATCAGTTATTATAAACAATGCTTCAATGAGCATGAGTTTACATATAGCTCTGCTAATAGTTGCTGTTGTGTTTTAGGATAAATACCCAGAGGAGGAATAACTGGATCACATGGAATTACCATTCTCAATTCTTTGAGGAATCTACATACTGCTTTACAGAATGGTTGCACAATTTTACACTCCCACCAACAATGATTTAGTATTCCTTTTCTCCACATCCTCCTGAGGACTTGTTTCAATTTTTCTTTTGGATGATAGCCATTCTCACTGGTATTTTGTTATTTTGATTTGCACTTCTAAATGATAAAAGAAATAGAACATGTTTTCATTAGCTTGTTAGTCACTTGCATGTCATCCTTGGAGAGGAGTCTATAAAGATTATCAACCCATTTTTGAATTGGTTTGGTTTTTTGTTGATAATTTTATTAGTTCTTTATATTTTGAATATTAACCACTTGTTGGAAGTGTGTAAGGTAAATTTCCTCTCTCATTCAGTTGGGTGCCTTTTTATTGTGATGTGAGCTTCATTTGTTTTGTAGAAGGTTTTTGGTTTGACATAATCCCACTTGTTTATTTTGTATTTTATTTCCCTGACAATTGAATCAAGTTCCCAAAGACATCTCTCAGGTTTATGTCCAATAATATTTTGTATAAATTTTCTTCTATGAATTCTATGATTACCAGTCTTGTATCTAAGTGTTTAATCTATTTTGCATCAATATTTGTGTATGGTGTTAGGTTGTCCAATTTCAACCTTTTTTATGTGACTGTCCAGTTCTTCTAGTACCATTTATTGAACTTATATGGTCATGGGCATTTAGGTAGTTTCCAGCTCTTAGCTATTATGAATAGTGCTGTAACTAGCATGAGTGTGCATATATCTCTTTGGATAAGTGTGGTTATGCTTTTAGGGTAAATGCCCTATAGGGGAATAACTGGATCATATGGAATTTCCATTTTTCATTATTTGAGAACTCACCATACTACTTTTCAGAGTGGTTGTACCATTTTATATTCCCACCAACAGTGAATTAGAATTTCCTTTTCTCCACATCCTCTCCAACACTTGTTTCCTTTTTTTTTTTTTGGATGATAGCCGTTCTTACCAGTGTGAGGTGATATCTCATTGTTGTTTTGATTTGAATTTTGCTAGATCTTTAATCCATTTTGAGTTAATTTTTGTGTACCGTGTTAGGTAGTGGTCTAGATTCAATCTTTTGTATATGACTGTCCAGTTCTTCCAGCACCATTTATTAGAGAGGCTGTCTTTGCCTTATTGTAAGTTTTTGACTCTTTTGTCAAAAATTAAATGTCCATATATACGTGGGTTTATTTTTGGGCTTTCATTCTGCTCCATATTTTTATACCAGTGCCATGGTGTTTTAATTATTATTGCTTTGTAGTAGAATTTGAAGTCAGGGCACATGACTCCTCTGTTGTTGGTTTTTTTCTTAATGATTGTTTTTGCTATTCTGGGTTGTCTGTTGTTTAAATTAATTTCATTATTTCGTGTTCAATGTCTGTGAAGAATGTTTTTGGAATTTTGATGGGGATAATATTTAATGTATATATTGCCTTGGGCAGTATGGCCATTTTGATTATGTTGATTCTTCTGATCAATGAGCATGGAATATCTTTCTTTTTTTGGTGTCATCTTCTATTTCTTTTAACAATGTCCTATAGTTCTCATGATATAGGTCCTTCACTTCTTTGGTTAAGTTTATTCTAAGGCATTTCATTTTTTTTTGATGCAATTGTAAATAGTATTATTTTCTTTGGTTCTCATTGTTGGCATTCAGAAATATGACAGTTTCTGTTTTAATATTAATGCTGTAGCTTGTCAAATTACTGTATTTTTTATTATTCCTAGTAGCTTTTTACTTGAGTCTTTGGGGGTTCTCTACGTATATTATGCTATTCTTGAATAACAGTTTCACTTCTTCCTTTCCAGTTTGGATACATTTCATATCTTTTTTTCTTGTCTAATTGCTTTGACCAGGATCTCCAACATTATATTAAATAGCAGTGATAAGAGTGAACATCCTTGCCTTGTTCCTAATCTTAGAGGAAAAGCTTTCAGTTTTTTCCATTGAGTGCAATGTTTGGCTGTTGGCTTCTCATATATTACTTTTATTATGTTGAAGTACATTCCTTCTATACTTATTTTTGGAGGATTTTTAACATAAAAGGGCATTAAATCTAGTCAAATGCTTTTTCTTCGTCTATTGAGATAATCGTGTGGTGTTTTCCCTTTTTATTGACATAGTGTGTCATATTTATTGATTTGCGTAAGTTGAACCATGCTTGCAACCATGGAATAAATTCCACTTGATCATGGTATATGATTTATTTTATATGTTGTTAATTTTTGTTTGCCAACATTTTGTTGAGAATTTCTGCATTGATATTCATTAAAGATATCAGTCTGTAGTTTTCTTTTTCAGTGCTATCTTTATCTGGTTTTGGAATCAGCACAATATTGGCATCATAAAAATTGTTTGGAAGTTTTCAATCTTATTCTGTATCTTGGATCAACTTAAAGAAGTATTGGTATTAATTCTCTTTTGAATTTTTGATACAATTCACTGGTGAAACTGTTTTGTCCAGGGCTTTTGTTTTGGGCAAGGTTTTTAATCACCATTTCAATTTCCTTGCTTTTCATTGATCTGCTCATGTTTTCTAGTTCTTCTTGGTTTAGTTTTGTGATATTGCACATTTTCAGAAATGTGTTATTTTCTCTAGGTTATTCAGTTTATTGCCATATAATTGTCCATAGTATTGTCTTATAGTCCTCTGTATTTCTGCTGTACCTGGTGTGATTATTATTCTTTCAATTTTGATTCTATTTATCTGTGTTTGCTCTCTCCCCTTTTTTGTGAATCTGACTAGTGGCCTTTTATTTTGTTTATTATTCCAGGAAACCAACTTTTTGTTTCATTAATTTTTTGAATACTCTTTCTGATGTCTATTTCATTGATTTCTGCCCTAATATTTATTATTTCCTTCCTTACATTGGATTTAGATCTCCATTTTTCCTCCTTTTCTTGTTCCTTTAGGTGATTGCTTAGGTTTTTTATTTGTGATTCTTCTTGTTTTCTAATGGTTTGTATCACTATAAATTTGCATCCTTTTACTGTTTTTGTTACATCTCATATGTTTTGATTCTCTTGAGTGTTTTTTAATTGTTTTTTTGCATTGACTCTTTCTTCTTCACCCTGGCTTCTTTCAGCATTACTATTCTCTAGATTACTAATACTTTCTTAAATTTGGTTTATCTGTTTCCACAGCTTTCTATATTATTCTTAGTTTCATTAGTTACCTCCTTTACATCCGATATCACTGTTAGATTGTTCTGTAGAACTTCAATTTCTTCCTTTTGTTTCTTGATTGTATTTTGAGGTATTTGATTTGTTTTTATAAATTTTCTTGTATCTCACTTAATTTCTTTATGACTGTAGTCTTGAATTCTTTGTAGCTAAAAAGAACAAGTCTTCCACATCTTTTATATTGATTTCAGTTGGGCTGTCATTTTGTGTTTGCATTTCTTGTGGTTTCAAGGTGTGCTGTGTTGGGTTTTTTCCCCCATGGTATGGGTTTTTGTTGATCAGTTACTGTTTTTTTTCTACCCAGGGACTCCCTTATTTTGTTTTATGTTTTTGATGCTTAAAGGCTCCTGTAGTGTTTTTTGCTGTTTCAGGCAGTGAAGATCGCTGCTTAGTGGGGGTAAGCCATGAAGGGTCCAGAAGCAGTGCAGCTATTGAAGCCTTATTTGGGGTAAGGGCTTGTTTCTGGTAATAAAACTGAACCGATTGGGTGCTGATGAATATCTCTCCTGACTGTCATTGGGGCTGCTGCTCTCAGAACCAAGTCTTGTCCTCCACAGATTGTACCACCAGATTGCTCTGCCACTGGGCCCCAAGTCCCTAGGAACCTGAGTCAAAATCCATGGGGGAAGAGGAGTGTGCATGTCTCTATGCTGTTGGTTTTGCTGCCCCCGTACTTCTCCTTCTGACTTTATTAAAACCAAGATTTCATGCAGGCAGCAATCTTGTTCCTCACCTCTTGCTCAACTCAACTTAGGCTTGCCTCTCCTGACTGTGCCTGTATTTACAACATTGGAAATTAAGAAACTACCACTACTGTTTATGTCTAGGCCTGGGAGAAAACCAAGGAGACAATTGTGTCTTCTGCTGAAACCAGTGTTGCACTGGAAGTTAGAGGGGCTGTTGTGGCCTTTTCTGAAAGTTCTCAATAAAACATTCAAAGAAGACCTAAGTTCTTCTAAGCTAGAAGAGCTAACTTAGATAAAATGGCCATTCTGTCCAAAGCAATATGTAGATTTCATGCAATTCTCATTAAAATTTGAGGATTTTTTTTCAAGGAATTAAGTAGACAATAATACTACAGAACAATCATTATTAAAATAGTATGATACTGGAAAAATTATAGATAGAAAGATCAGTGAAACAAAATTGAGATCCCAGAAATTAAAACAAATTTATGTGGCTAGTTAATCTTCAACAAAGGAGTAAGATAATACAATGGAGAAAGGAAAGTCTATCAACAAATGTTGTTGGAGAAACTGGACATATGCTTACAACAACAACAAAAAATAAGTCTCTCACTAATGTCATAAAAAAGGTTAACTCAAAATGGACCAAAGACCTATTTGTAAAACCCCAAACCATAAAATACTCTGAGAAAAATGTTGTAAAAACATTCCATGCCTTTGGGAAAGGCACAGCTAAGTAAAAAGAAATCAAAGTAAAATTAAATTGAGCCTACATTAAAGTAAAATATTTTGCATAGCTAAAGAAACCACTACTAAAACAAAAAGACATCCCACCAAAATGAAGAACTTATTCAAACAGCATACGTAAGATATTGATCTCCAAAATAAAAAAGAGGACATATATCTCAACAATAAAAAGCAAATGACCATTCAAAAAATGGGCAGAAGACCTGAATAGACACCTGTCTAAAGAAGACTTAGAGATGGCCTATAGACACATGAAAAAGTTTCTACATTGCTGATCATCAGAGAAATGCAAATAAAAATTCATAAGTTACCACCTAACTCCAGTGAGAATTGTCTATATAAAAAAGACTAGAAAAATCAAGGTTGGGTGGGGTTATAGAGAAAAATGAACTTTCATACACTTCTGCTGGCAATGTAAATTATATATATATACATATGCATATATATATATATATATATATATGTGCACCTCTATGTCAATAGCAGCACAGTTCACAATATTCATGGTATAAAAAACAGCCAAAATTCCCATGGAGAGATGGATGACTGGACAAAGAAGTTGTGGTATATATAATGAATAGAATTTTATGCAACTATTAAAAGGATGAAATTGTGTCTTTTGTAACACTCTGGATGGAATTGGAAGGGATTATGTTAAGCAAAATAAGAAAGAAAAAGAGAATACAGGATGATTTAACTCATATGTGAAATATCTTTATTTGTCAGAGGAATCTCAAAATTGGTTTCCAAAGATGTTACCTCAATTTACATTCCCATCAACAGTATATGAGGGTTCATTTTTCTCCACACCCACTCCAATACCTGCTATTTCCAGTCTTTTTGATACAAGCCATTCTCAATGGTGTGAAGTGTTATCTCATTGTAGTTTTAATTTGCATTTCTCTGATGATGTGGATTTTTTTTTTGCATGTCTGTGGGTCTCCTTTAGATAGATGTCTACTAAGTTAATTTGCCCATTTTTGAGTGGACCATTTGCTTATTTATTCTAAGGGTATGATCTTATATTTTGAAGATTAAGTTCTTATCTGATGTATGTTGTGTGAATATATTCTCTAATTCCATGGGTTATCTTTTTGTTTTAATGGTAGTTTCTTGTGCTGTGCAGAAGCTTCTCAGTTTGATGTAGTCCCAATTGTTTAGTTTTTCCTTGGTTTCTTTTATTGTCACTGTTTCTCTAATGAAGACATCTTGGTGATTGTTGTCATGTAGTGTTTTTCTTACATTTTCTTCTAAGTATTTTATGGTTTCTGGGTGTATGTCCAGGTCTTTGATCCATATGAGTTAACTTTTGTGTATGGTGATAATAAGTAATCTCTTTCTTTCTTTCTTTTTTTTTTTTGCATGTCTTTCCAGTTTTCCCAAAATCATTTCTTGAATAAACTTTTCTTCCTCTGTTGTATGCTCTTGGCACCTTTGTCATACATTAATGGTCCCAATAGGTGTGGCTATTTCTGGGCTCTCAATTTGATTCCTCCAATTGGTTCACCTCTTTCGTTCCAGTACCATACTGTTTTAATGATGATTGCTCTATGGTATAATGTGAAGTGAGTGCAACAAATGAACATACGAACCCTTCAAAAATTCATAGGACACAGAACAATGGCTACTGGGGAGGGGGGATAGAAGGAAAGAGGGATAACAGTGGTTCAAAAGGACACTATGGTGACAGTATGAGTGTGAAATACTAGCAGAATGAGATGCAATTACAATATCTAAAATTAATACAGTATTATGAATAAAAGACAATAAAACTATTATTAAAAGTGAAACAAATGAGCACAACAAAGTGACAGAATATAAAATCACACGCAAACATTAATAATATTTTATATGGAAAAAGAAATATAATTCACAACCACACCAAAGATAAAATACTTTGGAATGAACTTAAAGGAGTTGAAGGTGTATACAATGGCAGCAACATCATTGATAAAAGAAGACACAGATATACGCAATATTGTTCTAAGTTTATAGATGGAAAAATTACATATTTAAAATTGCAATGCTACAATGAAGGAATATACAGATTTAGTGCAATTCTGATTAAAATTCCAGGAACTTCTATCAAGCAAATTTAACAAGCAACACTAAAGTTTGTATGGAAACAAAAGATCTTTAGTAGCCAAGGCAATTTTCTCAGAGTAATATAAATATATTGTTCTACTCTCTTCTGGCCTGTGGCTATTCTGCTGAGAAGTCTGAAAACTGATGGGTATACCTTTATATATTATTTTTAAAAATATATCACTTTATTTTTATCCACTTTCATATTCTTTATTACAGTATAAGCATTTAATATTTAATATTCTTTATTTATTTGTCTTGAAAGTTTTATGGTTTCAAAATTGTATGTCTTCATGTAGGTCACAATACATTTAGATAACTAAGAATTCGGTTTACTTCACTGACTTTATATTCAGTTCCTCCCCTAGTTTTCAGCTATTATTTCTTTGAATAATTTCTGTTTCTTTCTCTTTCTCTTCACCATTTTAGATGCTTAAAGTCACTCATTTGACTTTAGCTGAGTCATATTGCTCTCACAGTTATTTTTTTTTATATATTTCGATATTTAATTTATCTCCCTTCTTCCATTTCCTTTCATTTCTACAAGTCTGTCCTCTAGGTCATTAACCTATTCCTCCACTAGGTCAATTCTATATTTAAACATTTTATAGTACTCTTGAACATGTTAATTATTTTCTTCATATTCTGAATCCTAGTTTCTTATTTAAAGCTTAAATGTATGACCTGCTCATTTTGTTTTTGAATTTGTAGAATCATTTTTTTCTGTCTTCTTGTAGTTCTTTGACTTGCTTTGCAGAGTCCAACTTTAATTCTTTGAACATTCTCAGCTTTTTTCCATCTTTTTTGAGTTTCTTAATGAATTCTACTTTTGAGTGTTTTATCTGTTAAGAAGTTAGAATACTTCATATGTTCAAATTTGTTTTCAGGTGAGGGGTTTTCAAAATCTTCATAATGTCATAATACCTTGAGGTCTCAGAGTACCTTGTATGCTTTTCCTGACCTTGAGGTTCTTGGAGATGAGATGCTAAATTTTTATGAACAGGAGAAACTCTCATTTCATTTCATATTTTTGACCCTTGCAGGTTTCTGTAGTAAGAATCATTTGCTGAATCAGAGAAGTGGAAAATGGTTTCCAGTTAGGTCAACAGTACATAGGGTGGCAAATAGCTACAGTTGAAGGCTTGTTCATCTGGGTGGCAGCAAATGGTGCCAAAATCAGCCCTCTTCTCTGGATCCCAGACCTGGGTCTTAGTCATTTATCTGCTGTGCTGTTGATTCTCTTCATTGTTCTAGTATGGAGCCCAAGGGATGTAAGAGAGGGTGTATAGTCCTCACTTTCATGCTTTTTGTTGGTTTTCTGACCAGTGTGGGCCTGTGATTAGACCTCACTCTTTATTTTTGGATTACACTCAAATCAGGTGTGTGTGCTACCAAAAATATTTTACTCCTCACCCTCACCCCCAAGCCTGTCTCCGATGCCCTGTTATCTCCATCATACACACTGCTTCTGCAGTCAGGAATCCTCACCACTCTGCTAACTCAGTCACAACGTTCACTCACCTTTGTGTAATTCCTCAAAAAACCTCTTCAAAGCAGTCCCTGTTGTTTACACAGTTTCTGGTGTTCCTTGACCTCAAAAACATTCTGTGGAACTCACCAGTGGTGTTGCCTGAGTGGAAAATAGCCAAGTGTTACCCTAAAGGCAAAGTTGGGGAAAGTCCTCAGGTATCATCTTAGCTTCCAGATCAGCAGAGTTTTCAAATTTAATTCAACTGTAGCATGTGTCATTACCTAATTGTTTTTAAATGAAATGTAATATTCCATTAAATGAATATTCCACATCATTTTTATGAATTTTTTGCTAAATGGATATTTGAGCTTCTTCCACACTTTATTATAAGTAATATTTCTATAAACATTCATGTGTAAATTTCTGTGAATATATATGCATATATACACATATACCTACATATACTATGTATGTGTGTATATATATGCATATATATACATATATATTCAATTGGGGGCATATACCTAAAAGTTAATTATATGAGATATATGTCTCCATGTCATATATGACTCTATGATTAATCATTGGAGGAATTGCCAGACTGCTTTCTAAGTTGCTGCAGTAATTTATCTTTCTATTAGCTATGATCAAATGTCTTATTTTTTTCAATATCTTAATTAACACTTGCCATAGTCCATTTTTTCAGAAATCATCCTCCTTGTAATGATGTGATAAAATATTGTGATTTTGTTTTGCACATGCCAAATAGGTAATTAAGTTAAACATTTTTTTCGTTTTCAAGAGCAGAAACATTTTTCTATATTTATGTAGCAAAAAATAAAGAACAAAATAGAAATCTCAATGGTCTAAGTTTCACCTTCACACAGGGCATTTGGGATAATTTATTCATTTTGATAAAAAATAAATTTTAGGTTTTGTTTTCCCTACTGCCTGATCTTTCTGAAAAGCAGGATATATAGCCTAAGAAATTGGTTTCCTAAAACCTAAAAAGTAAAATTTACCTGACTTGAAAGCAAATGCATAATTTAAATTAGACATGAGTCTAGCCTGAAAATTGTTTCTTATTTTAGTCCTGCCTTTTATCAATATGACAATTTTATTTATTTGCAAAATATATCCTTATTATTAAAAATTCCCAATTTTAGCTTTATGATTGTGCCATGATGATTTAAGATCACACCAGCAATCTCATTAATATCTAACTAATAAATTCTTAAATAGCTATGGAATAAAATGGTTGATAAAACCCAGTTGTCCATAAATTGCTTGAAATGAATAGCTAATACATATATATCATCGTTTTGCATATTTTTATAATATATACATTTTCAATATATAACTAGACACTTACAAATTTGTATGAACCAAAAGTAGACAGTATTTAGTGATCATTAATAATTGAAAGTCTCAAATATAAAGCTTGTTTATTCCTTTCTATTCATCCTAGTCACTGTTTATCAGGCCCTTTGCCCTTTACATTAAGTTATTTGTTGTCAGAGGGAAGGGGTAAGAGAGGACAAATCAAGTAAAAAGAGTCAATTATATGGTGCAGGATGGAATTGTACTGCTGATGATAAACTTAATGCATTATATACAAATGTTGGTTTATAATTATAATAATATTAGACCTAAATGATGTTGTAACACAGTTTCTTTAATGTTTTTGAAATGACAACTATATAGAGCCACAAATAAACTAAATGTTACAAGAATATACACTATAATGCATTATCCTTTTTTTCAAATTCCTTTTCTTCTCTTATAAGGAACAAACTCCCATGCTGTGCTACTTTCTAAGATTATAGTGAAACTGATGATTTATGAGATGCTGAAGTAAACTAAGATGAAATATAGCAAAGAGGAAAAGTGTCTGATATACACTGTTGAACATATTTTTGTATGTTTTAGCCACTTCAGTATCCTTGTAGAAATAGCTATTCGAATATTTATTATTTTATAATAATTATTTTTTGCATTATTATGTTTCAGGTGTTCATCATTATAAATCATTATCTGTATGCACTACATTATGTTCAATACTAAAATTCCATTTTTGTCCCTGAGCACACATTTTAATTGGATTTTATCTTTTATTATTGAGTCCAAAATTTTTTGAATATGTGTTTTAGGCACAGTTCTTTATCAGAGTGGTATACAAAAATGTTCCTCTTTCTGTGGGTTTTCTTTTAAGTTTTTGGACAGTGTCCTTTCAGTACAAGATTTTAAATTTTGAATAAATACAATATATTTATTTATTTTTCTGTTGTGGTTTTCCTTTGGTAATATAAAGTTAGGAAATAATTTCCTAGTCCAATGCAATGAAGTTTTTTGTTTACATATTTTTCCTAGAGTTTCAGAGTTTTAAGTTCCAAAACAGAGGCATTTATTAAATTTTTAGTTGTTTTTGTATGGTGTGAGTACCAACCACATAAATGCTCTTCTGTTCCAGCATATGCATCTGTTCCATCTCCATTCACAGATAAAACTATTTCCTCCATTGAATTATGCTGACATTCATGTCAAAGTTATGAATATATTTATGGAGGCTGATTTCTATCTAATTCATTTATTTAGATCTCTCATAATACTAGCACATAATGTTGATTAATGCAACTATGTTAGTAGCTTTGAAATTTGAAAGTACAATTCCTCCTTTATTCTTATTTTCGACACTGTTATCTATTTAGGGTTTACTGAATTTTTATATTAATTTTATGGTCAGCTTGTCAATTTCTTAAAAGATGCAATTGGAATTTTAATAGGTGTATCTTGCATCTGTAGATTAATTTTAGTTGCATTGTTATTTTGATTGCTGCATTCTGGTTCTTGAAAATTTGATTTTTTTCATTAAGAAGATACTTAAATTCTTACAAAGTTTTCTTTTTCTCATTAAGTAAGTCTTGCTGTTCTTTGGTTAAATGTATTCCTAAGACTTTTGAAATATAAATATAATTGTTTCTCTAATTTGAACCTTTTACTACCTATTTCTATTTTATAAAATACATATAATTTTTGAACAGTGGTCTTATGTCATACAAATATGATGAACCCGTTGATTATCTCTAATATTTTTGTGCTTGGTAGTTTTGGTGGTTTTAATTTATACACTTGCAAAAAGTTAGTTTTACTTTTTTTTTTTGCCAAACTGCATGTTTTCATACTTTTTTTCTACTTATTCTCTCTCTGGAACCTCCAACAAAATGTTGAATAGAAATTAAGAGAGATGCCATTCTTGTTTTATTACTGATATAGGGAGAAAGCTTTGGTGTTTTCTCATTAAGTATGATGATAGTTGCAACTCTTCCACAGTTGATTTTTTTGATGGAAGGACATATTAAGAATGTTTACTTTTATTTCTAAATTTTTGAATACTTTATGATGAAAGCATGCTGGCAATTGTTAAATGCTTTTTTTGCATTATTGACATTTGCTTCCTTCATTCTAGCAATGTGTTATAATATGTATTGCTTTTTTGCTTTTCTGAGATAAATTTCCCTTGGTCTTTGTGGATAATCATTTTTATGTTGCTAGATTCACTATGTAAATATTTTATTGGAAATTTCAACATTTATATTCTTTAGAGAAAACAGCCTATATTCTTTTTATATGCATGTTTTGTTTTATATTATCTTTGTTTGCATTTGATATTGCTGTATTGTTGATCTCATTAAATGAATTCAAAAGCACTTTTTATCTTTTATATTTGGAGAGATTAAAAGTTTTATTTTCATAATATTACTAACTCATAACTGTATTTGCTATAGATCTGTTTATATTTATTTCTTACACTCCAGTTTGGGTAGTTTGTTTATTTCTATAAATTAATTTACTGCATCTAGATACCTGAATTTTGACGAAGAGTTCATCTTAGTGTGTATATATTCCAGTAAGGATAGCTGCAGTGTTCTCTCTTTTATTTCTACTTCTGATTTAATATTCTAAGACTTACCTTTTTTCTTAATCAGTCTAGCTAAAGGGTAAACAGTTCTGTTAATAATTAAAAAACATGGTTTATTGATTTTGCCTCTAGCTTTTCTGTTCCTTTTTTATTTATATTGATTCTAAATGCTTACTTGAGTTATGTTTGCCCTGTGCTTTAATTTATTAACTTGGAGTATTTGCCTTGTAATTTGAAATAATTACTTTTTTATAATGTAACAACGTGGAGCTGTAGATATCTATAACCTTGTTTTTGCTGTATCTTATTAGGATTGAGTATAGTGGTTAATTTTATTTCCCTAAAATTAAGTTCTAGGAGAGTTTCCAAGATGGCAAATTATGAAGATTTCAGGCTCTTTCTTCCACAGATACAACAATATTGCACCTATTTAAAATCTATGACTTTTGAAAATAAACTAGGGCCAGCAACTCCACAAAGAAAATCTACATAAATTGTAGGCAAAGCTAATCTGTCTGGGCATCAAACCACTCAGTTTGGAGACATTGGGGTCCTTAAGAAAAGACCAGGGATATGAACACTCTCCCTGGAGCTGAAGAGCTTGTCTCATCAATGGGTATCCACAAATCTTGGAATTAAATGTTATTCATGAACCAAAACCTATGTTTGGGGTGGAAGATCCTCATCATGAATGGGAACACTGTTTTCTGTGGTATAATGGGTACCTGAGTAACTCCGAAAACGTTTCATTCATTTTGTGACTCAGAGAGGATCATGGTAGTGCCGGCATTTATCTAGGGTTACTGCTAAACAGCTCTTCAATCTCCTTAGTATTTGCTCCCACCTGTCAGTTACAGGGTTTGTTTGATGATGGGCATGGTATGTTGTATTTTTGAAAAATGGTGAACATGCATATATGGACTTGTGTTAGTTTGTAAATAAAATTTATCTCAATAATTGTTTAAAGTAATTTAATATCTTTAAGAGAATGAAGATATATCTGGTGAAACAGGGATAGATTGTTACAAAAACAAAAGAATACAGATTTCTGGATTGTTTTCAAACTTCAGATCAATAAATAAAGATCCTGTATTTGCACATTATTAAATTAATTCGGAATTGAATAGTGGCACCACTTTTACATGGCTATTACACCCAATATTATGAAGATTAAATAATTCATATTTAATAAATAAATTTAATTGAAATATCAAGATTATAGAATTTATGTTGTTATTAAAATCATATTAAAATAACTTAAAGAGTAGTGTATATAGTACATGTACATGTATATCTATAAATATCTCACACATTTTTAAAAAACAAAGATATTTCCATTTGTATTCTTTATTGGATTTTGGCAATTATTTATTTTAATTTCCATGTTTGATATTAAATTTTTATTTGATATGGTAAAACATATTTTACTTTTTTTTCACCTAATATATTCAATTTTATGTTCAAGAACTTTATTTCATGGTTTATTGCATGCATTCATTTTTTTTCACTTAAATATCTGTCATTAAACTTATTCATACAATCCCTTTGATTTTCATTGTAATTTTTTCAATTATATAATTGTAAACATCTGTTAGAATACAAACCAATTATCACCTTTTTTTACTAATTCATGTTTCAAAAATGAAAGTCATACAGTTTAAAAGTTTTCAGCAATGAACTTTTTATTTTGAGGATTTCACACGATTACTTAAATTATTTTTATTGTAGCAATTATTCTACACATTAAAATAATTTCCTATGAATAGGCTCCCAATTTATTAGATATATTTCAACACACCATGCCCTCCACCAAATCACCAAGTATTCTTCACCATTGTCCAGTGGAATCCCCCACCATTTGGCCCTGCCCACCAAGTTCCCTTGCGGTAATCTCAGTTCTGTTGCAAATGTTTTAATGTTGATTATGTTCCATCTGTTCCTTTATTTTGTCTGTTCACATTCCATTGTGACTGAGGTCATCTGGTATCTCTTTCTTCTTTTGACTTGTTTCACTTAGCATAATCCCCTCTAGTTCCATCCACGCTGATTCAAATGAAATGGTTTCATCTCTTCTAAAGACTGTGTAGTATTCCATTATATATATGTACCACATCTTCTTTATCTATTCATTTGATGTTGGGCACATAAGTAAGCTCCGGTTTTTGTCAATAGGACTACAATAAACATGGGGATACATACATCTCTGCAGGTGGGTGCTTTCGTATCTTTTGTGTAGATGCCCAGAAGTGGACGGGATCAAATGGGATTTCCATCTTTAGTTTTTTTTTTTTGAGGAATCTCCAAATTTTTTGCATAGGGCTTGCACCAATTTGCACTCCCACCAACAGTGTAAACCTGTCCCTTTTCGCCACATCTTCACCAGCATTTGTTGTTTCCAGACTTTGGATAATACCCAGTCTTTTAAGTGTAAGATGAACTATCATTGTTGTTTTAATTTGCATTTCCCTGATAGCTAACTAGTAGGAACATAATTTCATGTGCCTGTTGGCCATCTGTATATCCTCTTCAGAAAAGTCTCTCTCCAATTCTTCCTCTCATTTTTTGATTGTATTGCCTGTTATTCTGTTGTTGAGTTTTATGAGTTCGTTTTCTATTTTAGATATTAAGCCTTAGTTGCAAATTTCAAATGCAAATATCTTCTCCTAGTTAGTAGGTTTCCTTTTGGCTTTGGTAATGTTTTCTTTTGTTGTGAAGAAGCTCCTTAGTTTGATGTAACCCCCGTTGTTTATTTTTTTGTTTTCCTTGATGGTGTAGTTGAGTCCACAACGGATTCTCTATGACTGATGTCATGGAAAGTCTTCCCTAAGTTGTCTTCTAAGAACTTTACAGTTTCTCATCTTAGATTCAAGTCTCTAATCCATTTTGAGTTAATTTTTGTGAATGGTGTTAGAGAGTGGTCTAGCTTCATTCTTTGCCATGTGTCAGTACAGTTTTCCCAGCACCATTTGTCCAAGAGACTTTCCTTTTTCCATTGAATGCTTTTGGCTCCTTTGTCATAAATTAACTGACTGTATGTGATGAATCAGTTTCTGGTGATTCAGTTCTATTCCATTGATCTGCGCTTCTAATATTATTCCTGTACCATGCCATTTCGATCGCTATTTCTTCCTTAATATAGTCCAAAGTGTGAAAGTATAATCCCTCCAGATTCATTCCTTTTTCTAATGATCTCTTTGGCTATTCGGGGTCTTTTGCTGTTACATACTAATTTTAAGATTTTTTTTGTTCTATTAGCTGGAAATAAGCCTGTGGGATTTTAATGGGGATTGCATTGAACTATATATTGCTCTGGGTAAGATGGCCATTTTAGTGATATTTGATTCTTACCAGCCACAAGCGGTGGATGTCTTTCTATTTCTTTGTTTATTTCTCTATTTCTTTTAAAAAGAACTTGTGGTTTTCATTGTTTAGATTTTTTACTTCCTTTGTTAGGTGTAGGCCCAGGTATTTCAGTCATTGAACTTCTATTTTGAATGGTGTGATTTTGTTTTCTTCTAGAGTGTTGCTTGTGTATAAAATGCAACAGATTTTTGTACATTGATTTTGTAGCCTTTCACTCTACTGCATTCATTGATGAGTTCTACAAATTTTTTGATAAGGTTTTTGGGATTTTAGATATATATAATCATGTCATCTGAAAATAATGAGAATTTTACTTCCTTGTTTCCAATTTGGATTCTTTTTATATCCTTTTCTTGCTTAATTGCTCTAAGACCTCCAGTACAATATTAAATAGTAGTGGTGAGAGTGAACAACCTTTCCTTATTCCTGACCTAAGAGGACATGCTTTCAATTTATTGCCATTGATTATGATGTTGACTGTGAGTTCTTCGCATATAGCCTTTATTATGTTGAGGTATGAACCTTCTATTACCATTTTATTGAGGGTTTTTTAATCATAAGTCGGTGTTAGATATTGTCAAAAGCTTTCTCTGCATTTATTGATATGATTGTGTGGTTTATTTCTTTGCTCATTTTGATATGGTGTATAACATTAATAGATTTGCATATGTTGAACCATCCTTGCATCCCTGGGATGAATCTCACTTGATCACGTTGGATGATCTTTTTGATGCATTGCAGAATTTGGTTTGCTAATATTTTTGTTGAGAATTTTTGCATCTATGTTCATTAGAGATATGTAGTTTTCTTTCTTGGTGACATCTCTGTCAGATTTTGGTATCAACATAATGTTATATTCATAAAAAGTTTTTTTGGGAATTCCCTGTTCTTCAATATTTGGAAAGAGCTTGAGAAGAATAATGTCAATTCTTCTCTTAAGGTTTGATATAACTCATTGTAGAAGCCATCGGGCCCTGATCTTTTATTTTTGGAAAGGCCTTTGATACTCCTTCAACTTCTTTGCTTGTGATTGTTCTGTTCAGGTTTTTCAGTTCTTTTGCATCCAGTCTTGGTAAACTATACTTTTCTAGAAATCTTCCATGTCCTCAAGTTTTTCCATTGCATCGGCATAGAGCTGTTCATAGTAGTCCCTTATGATCATTTCAATTTCTGTGGTATCTGTTGCAACTTCTCTCATTTAATTTATGATTCAAATTATGAGAGTTTTCTCCCTTTTTCTTTGTGAATCTAGTCAATGGCTTGTCAATTTTGTTTAATTTTCAAAGAACCAACTTTTGGTTTCATTAATCATCTGATTATCTCTTTGTTTTCTACTTTGTTTATTTCTGCTAGAATTTTGATTATTTCCTTTCTTCTGATTTTTGGCTTTTATCGTTGTTTTAAATGAAGAGTTAAGTTGTTTATTTGAGATTTTTCTTCTTTCTTGAGATAGATCTGGATTTAGATGAACTTTTCCCTTAGCACTGATTTTGCTGCATCCCATAGATACTGTCAGCTCTTGTTTTCATTCTCATTAGTGTTTAGGTATATTTAAGTTCCTCTTTGATTTCCTCTTTTACCCAAGATTCACTCAGCAGCATATTGCTGAGTTTTCAGTTGGTTTGGGATCTTCTAGCTTCCTTTTTGTGGTTGATTTCCACTTTTAGAACATTGTGGTCAGAGAAGATGGTTGGTTTGACTTCAATCTTTGCAAATTTGTTAAGAGATGTTTTGTGTCCTAGCATATGATCTAACCTTGAGAATGTTCCATGAGTGCTTGAGAAGCAAGTGAAATCTGCAGCCATTGTGTGAAGCAATTGATATATGTCTATTACATGTATCTGTTCCAGATGGTCATTTAAAGTGGCTGTTTCCTTGTTAATTTTCTTCCTGGGGGATGTGTCCATTGTTGTAAGTCGGGTGTTGAAGTCACACACCATAATTGTGTTGCTGTCAATGTCTCATCAGATCTAATAATACTTTCTTGATGCATTTTGATGCTCCTCATTTGGTGTATATGTTAATAAACATTATGTTGTCCTGCTGGATTGATCCTTTAATCATTATACAGTGTTCATCTCTGTCTTTTGTTATGTTTTTTAGATGGAAATCTGTTTTATCTGATATGAGTATAACTGTTCCTGCTCTTTTGTGGTTGCCATTCAATGGTAAGATTGTCTTCTAGCCACTGACGTTAAGCCTTTGTTTATCTTTTAGAAAAGGTGGTTTTCCTGAATGCAGCAGAAGGTTGGGTTATGCTTTTTAATGCATTCAGCCACTATGCATCAGTTGACTGGTGAGTTCAATTATTAATATTTACGGTGATTAATGCTATATAGCTGCTTAGTGTCTTTTTATAATTTGTCTTTTGCATGTTGCTCTATCCACATTTTTGTTCTTTTCCTCCCCATTTTTTGCATTTGCTATCATACTGTTTATCTGTGGGAGTTCTTTATGCTTTATAAAGCTTCCTTTAATACTTTTTGCAAAGTTGGTTTTGTGGTGAAGAACTTCTTTAACTTTTGATTGCCAGAAAAGGCTTTTTAATCATTCCTTCATTTCTGAATAATAATCTTGCTGGATATAGTAGCCCAGCTTGAAAACACTTTTCTTTCAGCACTTTGAACATATTATGCCATTCCTTTCTGGTCTGTAGAGTTTTATTTGAGAAGTTTACTGACAATCTTATGGGGGCTGCTCTGTATGTGACATTTTTTTTCTCTGACTGCTTTTAATAAACATTTTTTTCTTGCATTTTTGGCATTTTATGACAATGTGTCTAGGTATATTTATTTTGGGGTTTATTTTATTAAGAACTCTTTAGCTTCCTGGATCTGGAGGCTTCATAATTCAAATTGGGGAAGTTCTCATCTCTTATTTTTTCAAAAAATGGTTTCTACCCCCTTTTCTCTCTCTTCCTCTGGCACCCCTGTGATGCGAATGTTGTTCCTTTTGATGTTGTACCAGAGGTCTTGAATGCTGTCTTCAATCCTTTGAATTGGTTTCTGTATATGCTGTGCTTAAAGTCGCAGTTTTAAAGAACCTGTTAATGACATATGTAGCTATCTACATATCTATCTATCTAGTGAGAGAGAGAAGGGACATAGATGGAATGATTCCATTTGTAATTTAGTTTTAAAGTCTTTTGTTTTCTGTAGGACTTAGGGAACCATAGTTGTTTGGTTTTTCTGTTTCTTTTAATCTACATCATAGTCTTTTCAATGAATTCATTATAAAACTAGGTAACTATTTACTTTCACATAGCTTTAGAGTTGGAAGCAGAAACTAAACCTATGAAATCTAAAGTGTATATGTTTTTGTTTGCTTTTTATAGAAGTATAATATATGTGCAGGCTCTCTTTGGTGGCTCAGATGTTAAATCTTTGGCTGCAATGTTGTAGTACATACATAGCTCAAGGGCCTGTGTTCATGACTGGGACTGGTTGAACAACCAAAATGAACTAATAAATGAATAAATAAAATGCTTCTATCTCTTCTCTCCCTGCATGCTTGTCTACTTGCATTCATCACTTCCTCTTAAAAAACTATCAAAATAGATTTGCAAAATTATTCGTTTCATGTGTATAACTTAATGATTCATAACAATGTCTATTTAATACTTTTTTCTTAGCAACTTTCATATTTGCAGTGCCATTATATTATTTATAGTTCACATACTCCCATACACTATATGTCCTTGACTTATTTATTTTGTAACTGATTCCCCTCAGCCATTTTTTCCATTTCCAAAATCTCTGCCACTCTGGTAATCACATTACTTTCTGTTTATATGGCTTTAGTTTAAGTCATTTGTTATTTTAGTTGTCCATAAGTTAAGTCATTTGGCGTATGTATGCCTTTGTCAGATTTATTCCCTTGTCATAATGCTCTCAAGTTCTGTGCATGTTGCTGCAAATGTCAAGCTGTAATATTTTGACATAAACAAGTAGTAGTCTATAACGTGTGTGTGAAATTGAAATTTTAGACCGTATGATAGTTCTACATTTCATTTTTACTTTTCCTATATGAGCTTCATCAATTTTCATTTCTAAAAATAAAGCATATTTCCTGTTCTCAACATCTTCACCAACACTTATTATTTCTTGTCTATTTGGTAATAACCATTTTACCAGGAGAAGAGTGGTATCTCATTGTGATTATGAGTTGAATTTTCCTGAATAAGTGATGTTGAGCACATTTTCAAAGCCATTGTCCATCTTTCTGTCTTCTATGGAAAAATGTTTATTCAGTTCTTCTGATCATTTTTCAGATTGCTTATATGTTGAATTATTTGAATTATTTGAATTATATGTATGTTTTGTATATTCATATGTATATTCATAATTATATGAATTATTTGTATGTTTTGGATATTAACCGTTTATTGGATATATGATTTTATATCTTCTCCCATTCCATAAATTGCTTTTCCATTTTGTGATGGTTTCCTTCACTGTGCAGATATGTTTTAGTCTGATGTAGTCCCATTTGTTTAATTTTTTTTGCCATTGCCTTCAGGTATTTTGGGGTTTTCCAGTTTCCATCCAAAACCCAGAGATGGGCACATTAGTTTAATTGAACTCTCTAAATTGTCACAGTAAGGGTTAGTGTGTCTGAATGTGACTTCGTCATGTGATGCAAGGGTATCTTATCCAGGGGTGGTTCTCATTTTGAAGCCTGGGCTGCAAGGATCAAATTTGGACATCTATGACCCTGAACTAGAAAAAGTGAGTTGGAAAAAGAATGAATTACTAATTTATTGAAAATTATTGTTTAATATTAGAAATGTTTTGGATCTTCATTTAAATGTTTAGCTATGCTTTTGTAACATATAATATACCATGGTAACTTAACTCTTGTTTATATTAATTAGCTATGATAAAATATTGTTTCCAGCAATTTATGTGCCTCCTTTTATCATGTCAATAAATTTTAGGAAGTTAACAGGAATAAATATGAATATTTTACACTTGTAACAATTGTGATACATTTATAAAGGAGCTGAGATAAAATATTATTTAATGTTTACTATGTAATGTGCTGATATTAAAGTGAATATTGTATATTGACAGGTTCTCCAGTCATAAACATCACAAAAAAATGATGCCAAGAAACTTACTACCTGTATTTTCTTCCAGGAATTTTATGCATATTCAGGTATTTTATCTATTTTGAGGTGATTAAAATACAAGAAAATTATGTAAAAATAAATCCTTATTCTGTAATTATATTTGTAAGTAAAAAGAAGAAATAAAACAAGAAATCAAACAGGTAAGAAACACAATGATGGTTGAATTAAGAACTCTATAGAGGGACTGAACAACAGGATGGGTGAAGAATCAGTGATCTGGAAGATAAGACAGAGGAATTCAATTAAGAAAACGAGCAAAGACATAAAAACTAGTTTTCTAGTTGAAGGTGTGTAGAAATCTAACCATTGTAAGATTTTGGCTCCTCTGTAGATTACCTGCCCATATATGTGTAACTTTATTTCTGAGCACTCAATTTTATTTCACTAGTTTGTGCTTGTTTTTGTTCCAAGAACAAACTGTTTTGATGTGAAATACTCTATAGTATAATATGAAATCAGGAAGTGTGTTTCCTTTATTTGTCATCTTTTTTTTTTCCTAAGAAGAGCTTAGACTATTCAACATCTTTGTCGTTCTATCAAAGTTCAGTATTGTTTGTTCAAGTTCCTTGAAAAAAAATTATCTAGAATTTTAATAACAATTGCATTAAATATCTATATTGCTTTTTTGTCATTTTACCTTTGTCAATTCTTATAATTCACGTAAATGAAATATTCTTTCATCTCCTGTGTCTTAAGTTCCTTTCATAAATGTTTTATATTTTTCAATACATTGGTCTTTCACTTTACTTTTAAAGTTGATTCCAAGGTATTTTATCTTTTTAGTGCTATTGTGAATGGGATTGCATTCTTGAATTCTCTTTTTTCAATTTCATTGTTGTTATATACAAATGCTGTTGAATTTTGAGCATTAATTTTGCATCTTTCTATGTAACTATATTCATCTATTTTTTTCTAACAATTTTGTTGGAATCTCAGAGTTTTCTAGGTACAATAGCATGTGATCTGCAAATAATGATAGTTCTATTTCTTCTTTCCAAAACTGAATTTCTTTGAATCTTTTTGTGACCCCATTGTTCTGTCCAGGACTTCAAGAACTGTATTGCATAGCAGCGGTAAGATTGGTCATCATTGTTTTTCCAGAACTTAGGGAAAACGCTTTCATTTTTTTGCCATTGAATATGATGTTAGTTGCAGGTGTGTCTTATATTGCCTTGCTGTGTTGAAGTATGTGCCTTCTATTCCCATTTTAGCAAGAATTATGATCATAAATGGGTGCTGAATTTTGTCCAATGCGTTCTCTGCCTCTGTTAGTTTGATCATACGATTTTTGTTTTTCCTTTTGTTGATGTAGCATATTGCATTGTTTTGTTTCTGTGTGCAGAAACATCCCTGCTTTCCTGGAATAAATACCACTTGGTCATGACACAATTTTCGATGTGTTAATGGGTTCAGTATCTGCCAATATTTTGTTAAGTATTTTGTATCTATATTCATTAGTGACACTGACCTGTAATTATTTTGGGGGTGCTCTTCTTGACTGATTTTGGAATCATTATAATGCTAGCCTTGCAGAATGCCTTTTGTGAATTCTACCTCCTCTTTAATTTTATGGGAGACTTTAATGAGGATTGCATTTGGTCTTTGAATGTTTGAGAAATTTTGCTAATTTGGTCCTATATTATTTTTTGTGAGAATTTTGATAACTGCTTCAATTGCTGTGATTGTGATTAGTTTTTTCAAGTTATCTGTTTTCATGTATCAGTTTTTGAAGGTTGTAGGATTTTTTAAATCTGTTTATTCAAGACTGCTGAATTTGTCAAGATAGTTGTTCATAGTAATCTATTTGAATTCTTTGTATTTCTGCAATGTCTATTTTAATCTCTCGTATCTTCTTTTTCATGGGTTTGTCTAAAGTTCTATCAATTTAGTTAATTTTCACAAAGAACAAGCTTTGGGATTTGTAGATATTTGAAATAGACTTCCCATTTTCAGCTTCATATAGTTTTGCTTTAATTTTTATAATTTTCTTCCTGCTGATTTTTGGTTTCAATTTTTCTTCCTCTTTTAGTTTCTTTGTGTGTGCTGTTAGATATTAATTTAAAGTGTCTCGTGTGTTTGTTATTGTCATAGTGTCTGGTATTTCCTGTAGGTTTTTTCACTTCCTTAATCTTGTTTTTTTCATCCTCTTTCATGAAATGTGTATCTGTGTTCTGGCTCCAATTTCTGAGATATGTTCCTCTCTGAGTTTGAGACTTTTTATAGATCTTCCTATGTTTGTTTTCTATTCACTTGCTATAATTACGATATGGAGAAGTTCTGTTTGGGAACCTAGCAGATTTTTGCTGCTCTTTTATTTTTGGTAGAATTATGCTATTTTACATATTAGCATCATCAATATATTCTGCTGGTGGAATGTTGATTCTTGTCTCTTCATACTTGCTATTTTCACAGGTGTGAGGTGATATCACCTTGTCATTTTTGATTTATAAAATAATAGTGGTGACTTGTACTAAAATACTGGTGGTAGGTGCATATGATATATTCATTGAGTACAGCTTTTATAATAAGAGATTCTGGGCATTTTGCCATTTCCTATTGGCCATCTGTATATGTGTGCTTTGGACAAACATCTATTCAGAACATCTACCCATTTTTGGGGGTTATGGCTTTTTTGTTTTTGTTAAGTTTTATGATTATTTTAATGCTTTGAGTATTTTCCCTTTTCCGATGTATTATTGCAAGTACATAATTCCATGTAATGGGTTGGATTTTCATGTTAACCATTAATTCTTTATGTGTGTTGAAATTTTTTAGTTTTATGTAGTGCCATTTGTTGACTTCTGCCTTTTATCCCTCTTGTCATTACAGATAGTATGGGCCAATACAATGTAGGGGATTTAGTGACTGACCATGATTTTAATAAGGATATGGAAGAAAATAAGGATAACAAGAGGGTGCATGAGTGAAATTTAAATTTCTTTTTTAATAGTAATATTTATTATTTTCTCACAATTCTATATTCATTTTAGGGTCTTAAAATTACATCCTAGTCTATGTTTCAGACCACACCCACTAACAGAGCTCCAGTGTCATTTTTGACCACCCTGTCTTCTCTTTTCTTCTTTCCCTCCTAAACCCCTGAAAACCACATTCCTGTGTGTTGTTAATATTATTGAGGTCTGTATGTTCATTTATTTCATTCCATTTTGCTCCACATATGAATGAAACCATTACGTATTTCTCTTTTTCTTTCTGACTTATTTTGTTTACAATAATCACCTCCTGTTATATCCAGATTTTTGCAAAGGGCATGATTTCATCTTGATAGCTGAATAGAATTATATGAATAAAAATACCACAGTTATTTTTTAATTCCATTATCTGTTGTAGACATCTAATTTGTTTCTATGTCTTGGCTATTTTGAAATGCACTGCTATGAACATAGGGGTGCAGATATTTTTCATAAATCAATATTTCATATTATCTCTGTGTATACATAGGGGTAGGATTCTGAATCAAATGATAGAACCATCTTTATTTTTTGAGGAATCCATATAGTTTTCCAAAAAGGTTGCATCAATTTTTATTCCTACCAACGGTGTAGGTAATTACTTTTTCTGTCACACACTCCAGCACCTTCTTTTTCCAGGATTTTTGATATAAGCCATTCTCACTGGTATGAAGTGGTATATCATGGTGTTTTTTATTTGCATTTCTATGATAATGAGCTTTGTAGAACATTATTTAAGTATGTGGAGGCTATGTGTGTGTTAGGTTTTCTATACATTTTTGAGTAGGTAATTTGCTTTATATTATTGAGGTCTATGAGCTCTCTATATATTTTGGAGATTAAAGTATGAATTATATATATACAAATGTATGTATATATAAATATGTGTATATATGTGAATATTTTTAGTGCTGAATAATACTGCATTTCCTGAATACACTGCAGTTTATCCATTTCACAGCAGTAAAAACTGAATTAATTATCCATTCAACTACTGAAGAACATGATAAGAGCATGTGTAGTTTTAGAATAAATCAAAATGGTTATGTAATTTTCTATTTCCATTAGCACTGTAGGAGTTTCTGCCGTTCCACTTCCTGACCAACTTTTGCTGTTGTCAGTGTAGCAGATTTTTGTTAATCTAATAGGTATAATATGATATCTCATTGATGTTTTAATTTGTGTTTCCCTGATGAAATATGTTGTGAAAAATCTTTGTATATACTTATTTGCCATATGTACATATTATTTGCTAAAGTGTCTCCTAAGGAACTTAACACATTTCTTTTTATTTGATAAATTTTACATAGAGTACTGAACAAAATACACTATTATACCAAAGGTCATCTACATTTTGTCCTGTTATCTGCTAGAAATTTCATAGTTTTGCATTTTGCATTTAGAAAAGTGATATATACTTTTTCCTTTTAATTGGTTACTCAAACTGGTTTCTGTTTGTTGATATGACTTATGTGGTATTTTTATTCATATTTTTAACTGTACTTATTTTTGCAGATACAGTGTTTTTGGAAAATTTTGTCTTTCTTGTTAACTTTTCATATACCTTTTGGCTTTTAAAAGGTTTCTATTTTTGTTATGATAACCATGTATCATTTCCTTGATATATCTTTGTCTCTTCCTCTTTTATATATTTCCTCTTTTTTTCCTGAATATTGTTTGCTAGGAATTTTCTTATCTATTCCATCTCTCTAACTCATTATGTAATTCAAATTTGCATCATTTTACCCCTTTGGTTTACATAGGACAATCAGGATTGCTATTGAGATTATGTAATCTTTTTAAACCGACAACTCATTAAAAAGGAAGCATACCATTAGAAAATAATTCAAATTAAATGGGAAAATCAGAAGAAGAGAAAATCAATATGTCTAATAAGTATATAGAAATATGAGTAGCTATGTTCATTGAAAAATAGTAGAATTTTTTTGTACACGGTATTTATTTGAAGGTTCTCACAAAATCAAATGCTAGTGAGTTTCTGGGGAAATGGGTATTCACATGCTCAGCAGCTATTGAGTTTTTATTGGAATAACTACTTCAACAGGTAATTTAGAAATAGCTATTCATACTGAAGTTTTTAAAGCTCTCTCCTAGGAATATTTTTTAGGAATATAGCATAAAAATCTCTCACAAAAGTGCACCATTATGTTTAAACACTTTTTGAAATAAGTAATATGGAAATGACACAAATATTGATCAGTAGGGAACTTGGTCATTTGAATATATGTATTTTAAATATAGTAGTTTCCACAGCAGTAAAAACTGAATTAATTGTCTCAATTTTATTGACACAAATCCAATTATTAGTGAAAAAGGCAAGTTGCAAAACAATTTGAAATGTTTGCAGCTATTTATATTAAATTATCAGTAATTTATCAAATAATCATTTAAAATGCATACTATCTGTCAAGTGCAAGGAAATAGGATTTGATATTAACATAAGTGAACTGTGTTTCTTGCTTTTGAGGAGAACATAGAAGATACAAGTAGAATTCCAAACAGATAATATAATTACTGGATAAACAACATAATGAAATTTTTATAGTGAGTGCAAGGGTATTGGGGAATCATCTACTCTGCTTGGAGTGGTTAGAAAATTTTTCATTGAAAATCATCTTTTTGAATAGAATTCTGCTTTATTAAGCTGATTTTTCAAAGGTCATAACATTTTTTTTTATAAAAGTAATTCTTTGTCTTTCTAACTAACGAAAGATGGAACAGTAGGGGTATGGAAATAAATTGCATTTGCATAATTTAAAATTTGTAAATTGAGAAACACTCAAAATTATTTAACTACAAAACAATATCTATTTAGAAATTGCCAAGAGAAAATATTAAATATTGATGAACTTAATAATTATTCCCAGAGAGGAAAATCATATTCAGTATATGGCCTCTGTTTTAGGAATTTGTGATAAAATGGTGGTAACCAAAGTTTCATGCATCATTATCACATTAGTTTCGATTGTTTTTCCAGACTGTTAAATATAACACAATCTTAGAGTTGCGTTTTGGTATATTCTTCTGAAAATAAAAGTAACTAGTCAAATTAAGCTACATAGTAATTCATGTTCATTTGCTCATAGCTGTATTCCATAAGAATCACAGCAGTGCTAAGATTTTGTAGGGTAGGGTAGTTACTATAGGCACATAAATTAAATTTACATAATTTTAGTTTTAAATTTTAACCAGAAGTATTTTAATTGTAAAAAAAACACAGATGGAATGATTCCTAATCCATAGAGAATGAATTATAGGAAACTCAATTATGTTTTTCTGACACTGTAAGAGTGATTCTATCAACTAATGTTCTATCGCTAAACAAATGAAACCCTTAGGTTTAATTCTTCTGGTTACATATAGGCAAAGATTGAGGTGTTCATTTGAATAAACAAAACTGACAGCTCATCTACCTATCATCTATGGCAAGATTTTGTGTTCTCTTTCTTTCATTATTTTATGCATTTTCATTCTTTTTCTGTACTTTAGATGCAAACATTTGGATGAATTAAAATCCTTGTTTCATCACAGATTCTCATTGATAAACCAAGATTTTATTTTATTTTACTTTCCCCTTCATCCAGTGTCTCCAAATTGAAGTCTATACTTTTGATACCCATATCTTAGCTGCTTTAGTCACAGAGGGAATGTTTTGCAGGTATTCATGTCCAGGCAAGGAAATGCCCTGCCTAGTAGATAGTCTGAGGAAATCATGAGAGGACACAAACAACAAGGACATATTCTTTATTCTACTCTTAGCAGGGTGGTTCCAATGATGGAGAATCAGTATGTCTCTGCCTCTCATTAATGGTGGCTGATGAGGAAGCATAACCACATCCTGATGATGGTGGGTTGGGAAGACTGTTGTGCCACTGGTGGGAAAAAGGACTCTTGTATAGGGAATAGCATCAGAGTTGCATTATAGTGAGCAGTCAGGAATAGCAGAATGGGTGAGAACAAAGAACAGTGAAGTAGGGAACAGCAAAATTCCAGTACAGAATATCAATGCAGATGGAGGTAGTTATCCTGGAAGTATATCTTGTTACATTCAGGCCATGATCAGCAATTCCAGGTGGGGGCCTGGGTCATGTTCTGAAGTTATTCCACAGGGAGACCAAACTGGTTCATTAATTGCCTACTTTAGTGTATTTATTCATTCTTTTTTAAAGTTTATTGAAGTAACATTGAATAATAATAATACATATATTTAAAGTGTACATCATTGTAAGTCAGCATCTGTATATTCTTCATTTGCTTTTACTAATATAAAATCACCAGTCACTAATACTAAAATCTAACACATTGAGAAAAACCTCAACTAACTGGATAGTCCCTCAAAGCAGCTTCCCAATCATTTGTAAGGTAAAATAATTCTGAAATCCAAGTTCACTATTTTCTTGATTTTTATATAATATTGTTACATTTTATATAACTTTTCAAAATTTTATTTTAACTTCATTAAAGATATCTTTCACATATTATTTCTGACTTGTCCAAATAAATTTCAAAAACAAAGAAACCATTATTATATCAATAAAACATATACATATATGTAGTATATTTGATTAATAATTAAATGCACACAAATATACTTACTAAAGAGTTGATTAAATATTAAATAATTTAATAATTTGAGTTATGAAATGTTGTGTATTATGTAGACATTTTGGTATATTATTATGAAGGTGTTTAAAAGCATTTTAATGATGGATGAAAAATTAAGCTCTTGAATGAGTTGCAAAAATATTATTTTCCACATATAGTTATATCATATTAAATACATAGAATACATAGAGTCAAAGTATGAAGACTACACACAGAAGCATATACACACATACTCATATTCATATTCTGGGATTTCTTTCCGGGAGAATGTGGGGGTAGGAAAGAAGCCATGAAAGATTGAGAAAAACTAGAGAGTAAGATAGAGTGAAAGTGGGGTCAGGGGGTAAGCAGCCTTCTAGGGACTGTCATATTGAGCATCTGACTCCTTGCATATTTATTGTCGTTACACAAGAAAGTTGTTTTTTGAAAAAGCACAAGATATAAATCATCCATATTTACAACCATTGTTCACATAGCTGAAGTCACACACAACAGACTATGAGTACAGTTACACAACGTCTTAGCTAACTGGCTAACTTTTAGCTTCTTATTAAGTTTAAGCAGAATGTCAGAAACCCCTCCAGCCAAGGTCTTCCTTGCTGGTGGGTACCTGGTGTTCCAGGTACCAGGGTTTGTTTTTTTAGCCAAGGGACTGATTTATCTAAACTAAGCTTTTACCGTGTTATTCCCCACATTCATACATTGGAATAAAATACAGAAATTCAAGATACACTGCTAAGAAGAAAAAGAAGCATTTAAATAGATGTCAAACTATAGATATATCTGTGATTGTTTATATAGTAAAAGCACCAATAAATCTGAAGCAAATATTTAAAGTGTTAATAATTATTTAAAGCAATTGTAGCTATATAGGTGGTGTTCATTATATCATCCTTTAAATTTCTCCCATATTTTAACAATTTCATAAACTGAAGGTAAAAGAATATTGAACATCTTATACAGGATCAGAAATATTATACCATTTTTTTGGAATTGTCACTAATTTGAAAATTCTTTAGTAAATTTTAAGCTAAATTACATTGAAGGGTTCTTTTAAAAACTCTTTTAAAAATTGTATAAGGCGATATTTGTAAAATCATTCCATTAAGCTTTTAAAATATAATTCAAATTTGAATCACAGACAGCTTATTAAGGAATAAGTTTTGTGTCATTAGTGAATATCAGCACTATCATATTTTGAGTGACTCATTGATAATATTCTTGTGATTTATCTGGAAGAACAAAATCAGATGATGTGGTGTTTCCTAATATATTTCAAAATCAACAACTATAAACACTAAATGAATCATGACATGAATATTTAACTTTCATTCAGGCTAGTCATACTTTGCTAATGAAACAAATGACTTAATTATGCAACAATGGTCTGTAAAAGTGAAGATCATTATAGTTCACCAATCCACAATTATGCTTTGTATCATTACTACAGAATGCAATAATATTTTTCATAAGTCAGCTTGTGGACAAGATGAGATAGCAGTAGTCAAGATAAGTTTTTCAACATTGCATATAAACTACATAGAATCATCGAGACTTTTATCATCACAATTACAATGACATTATTTCATTAAGATTTTGTATTCAATTCCTATGGAATTGTGAATCCTGTTTATTGAAGATTCTCAACTTATTCTTTCAACTATGTCTTTTTAGCTGCAACTTTCCTAAAAGGATCCACTTTGGAAATTATACACTGTCTCATTTATCTTTTTTATTTAAAACCATGACTACCTCTGACAATCTTATTTTTTAAAAAATCGTTGTTCATATATAAGCAGAAAACCATGTTAAGATAATGAACAACTTCATTTCAAATAAATTCTTAATATCCAAGATTTAGAATCTCCTAAAATTAAAGAAGTGGCCTAAGCACAACCACATTAAAAATATTGAAAGAAAACTTATAGACTACAATGTTTAGAGTGAACATAATAAAGTTTTTGTATTCTCTTATAGACCATTAAATATCTAATTATACTTTTACAAATCAGAGAAAAAAGTTACAACTTATACCACATGCAAATCACATGTTTATTCCCTTATTTTATGACAACAGCTTTGGAAATTTATTGTAAATTAATATTTGGAGAATATTCAATTCTGGAATAGTAATTAAGGAAATAAAACTTAATCATCACACAATATTGGTGTAGCATCATATATATTTCGTTAATGAGAAAGGAAATTATCTAATTCAGAAAGAAAAAGTTAGAAGAGTGTGATTAAAGAAGATTTACATCTAATGACCTATTATAGTGCAGTAGATCCTGGTTAAATGATCTGTCTTAAATTACTTAATTTTCAAAACAACCATTTGAACAATTATTTCACATATTTTTCTGAGGTTCAAAAATTTAAATTCTTTGTCCAGTGATATAAATCTTGATAAAGCTCTATAATTAAAAGTAGATCTGTTAATTTCCAGCTAGTTATATTTTTGCAAGTGAAGTAATTAACCTTTGCGATGGAAGTTGACAGCATGGTAACAAAAGCTCTACAAATTTATATGGCATGTACTAGTACTATTTATAGGCATGACAATTTAATAACTAAACAGGATGATGTAAACATCATCTTACCTTTCTAGTATGAATCTGTTGTAGAAACACTGCTGTAAAGTTAAAATGTGTAAGTGGTATATTCTGATTTCAGTGAATTGCCATAAACTTATTCTAATAGCAAAAATTATTAGAGAATTATCTCCATGTTTGGGTGTAGATACCTAATGTATCAAAGTAGCTGTGACAACTCTTCATTTAGGATAAGAGATTGAGTATGGTAATATGCACAGTCATAATATCTGGGGTTAATAGAAAGAAGCTCAAATAGCCTAACAAAGTTTCAGTCCTCATTTTTCTCCCACAAATAAGGTTGCCTAGACCAAAAAAAAAAAGAAAGCAACAACAAACAAAAAAAACAAAATACAAAAACCCCACCCCAACAAAACCCCCCACTCCTTTCTTATCCCTTACAAGTGAATTTCAGTTACTTGCCAATTCTTAGAATTCAACAAGTCAATCAAATCTTCCATTGGTAACAAGGAGGCACCCCATCTACTTTATATTCCAAAGCCTGCCTACCATGAACCATGTCAAGCTTTAACAGATTCATTCCGTTGCCAACTGCAACCACCCTGCAGACTGTGAGCATGTGTGGCTTATAAACTACTGTGGATGTGTAAGTTCAGTGTTGGATGTCATGTGTTTTGTCATCCCAGTAACTAGGTCAAGGATCTTTTCCTCAACAATGTAGGAAGCAATTAAAAATGAAACAACAGAACAACAGCACAGAAGTCTTGTTTATTTAATGAATAAATAGAAATTTTACTCAAAATCGATTAAAAATTGGCATGTAAGACCTGAAACCATAAAATACACAGGAGAAAACATAAATGATATTCTCCATGGCCTCAGTCTTGGAAAAGTTCAGAAAAGTTGACAACAACTGCAAGAAAAATAAAAGCAAAGTAAACATATGGGACTACCTCAAACCAAACAGTTTCTGTACAGTGAAATAAACTACCACAAAAATGAAAAGGCAGCCTACTGATTGGGATACGATATCTGCACATTGTATGTTCAGCAAGGAATTAATTTCCAAACAAGTACTAAAATCATACACCTCAACAACAAAAATCAACAACAACAAAAACTAATAAAAAGTGTCCATAAGACCTAATAGACATTTATCTAGAGAAGACATGTAAATAAACTACAGGTACATATAAACTATGCAACACCATTCAGAATCAGGAAAACACAAATCAAAATCACAGTGGGATATCAACTCATACCTGTATGGATGGCCTATATAAAAATGACAGGAAGCAAAAAGTGTTGAAGAGGATGTGGAGAAATAAGTCTTATACACTGTTGGTGGAGATGTAAATTAGAACAATCTCTATGGAAAAGAGTATGGAGATTCCTCAAAAATAAATATGTAACTACTATTTGATAGAGCAATTCTGTCTAGCTATATATCTAAAGACCACTGATTGGAAAAAAAATTATTTGATCCTGCATGTTTACAGCAGCATAATTCATAATAGCCAAAATGGAATCAATCTAAGTGCCAAATGAATCAAGAAGATGTGATATATGTACTCAATGAAATTCAACTCAGTTATTTCAAACTATGAACTGTTACTTCGTAAAAACTTGTTTAGATTCTGTTTATTATGCTAAGCAAAAATGTCAGGAAAAATAGTGATAATTTAGGAGCATTAAAAGATGAAAAATGAACAGTATAACCAAACAGAAAATTATTTTTGGATCTGAAATCAAATCTGTGATTAGCATAGGTTGAGAGGGAGGGAGCAACTTGGGGTTGAAGAGGTAAAAAGGATAGTTTTGAATGGCAGTGGAACTCTGGTGGTTGGTTGAGGTGATTTACACATTGACTTAGATCTATATCTATTCTCTGGGAACTTATATAGCATAGTAAACCAGAAATATTAATAAAATAAGCTAATAAATATAATATTTAAAAATAAATGAAATAGAAAAGTACCTTTAAATGATGAGAAATTCCAAATGAATGTATTAATCAGTTTTGTATTCAGGTATTTATTTATAATAAATCAGAAAGATATAGACACATACCATAATGTTTCAATGTTATGTGGAATATAAAGAAACAAACAAAACAAAATAAAATCAAGCCCTTGGATTTTGACAACAGAATGGCCGTTACCGAGAGCAAAGGAGTGGAAGGTAGGAGGATTGGACTGGGGTAGATGATAATTAGATATTCTTGGGAAGCATGGTGATCGAACATACATTTGGAAAGAATTGAAGCTATACTCTTAAAACAAATACAGTATTATAAACCAATGTTACCTCAGTAAAAAATTCCAAAACAATCATAAAGAAATTAAAAAATAAATTCATTAAAAATTTGCAAACTACAATTTACCAGACATTGTGCTACTACTGGGGTGATAATGGAAAAAAAGAAAGTCACAGTCCTGAGTTTATAGAGAGCTAATAATTGTCAGTATCACAAAGTTTAGCAATTCTTTGTTCTCTAATAATGACACGTGATTTAGTTTTGTACTCCAACTGGATTTTAGTTTACATAACGCTTTCTTTAATCACTAATTATATCCACTATATAGTTTGTGTTCTATGTACCTAGTTGATTGATTTATGTTTATGAAGTATAAAATATGACCAGTGACCTCACAAAAACATACCACACACTTTATGACTGCAGGGGATTAAAATATGAGGTTTAAGTGAATTTCATTTTCTTCATTATTAATATGTATTTAACTAATGTTAATGATAAATGAGAATGAGTTATCTATAAAAAGTATATATTTTAGCATATTTTATGCAAACTTGTTTGACTAGAAAGCATTTTTCATTTCTCCCATTCTCTTTTCAAATTATTGCATCATAATATTGAAATATTCCCAAAACATAATGTAATATTAAATATATAATATAATCATGGACATTCCTACTATCAGCCTTCTATTAGTAGGTAATGTCACTGCATGATTATGGATAAATATAAAAGAGATAAATGGTCAAATATGTGATGCTATGAAGTTGAAGCATTGCTGAAATTATTTCAAGCTCTTTGCCACCAGAAGGTTGGATCAGTCAGTAAAAAACAATGTATCAACTTGAGTACTGTTTATGTAGAATTGAGTTAAATTGGTATTTCATCTCAGAATATTTCTTTTACCAGACTCAGAACAGTTGAACTGTGATCATTTTTCTGCTTCTTAGTTCTTTAAAATATCTGTGTATGTGTTTTCATATCCTTGATCTGAATTTTACTGGATCCACAATTCTAAATTCCCAAACTCTATATAGGTAGAGTTAAAAATACATATCATAAAGATTCTCATAATCTATTTTGCTCAAATTGTTTTCTACTTACAATCTAGTCTACATATTCACTGCTGAAACTCTAAACCATATTCCTTCTGACCGGATAACCTGACATTCAGAAATTAAGGAAATATAACATCTCTTTTTCTTCATTTATACTATATACAACATAACATTAAAAATAGAAAACTTTTTCTTTTAATTTCAATTTTATTATAAAGGAACACCATATAATAACATTGTATAAGTTTAATATATGTATAATCCTGAATGAACATCTGTATACAATAAATAAGTTTATCATCAGCAGTCCCATTCCATCTCTCACAATATAATTGACTCAAGTTGCTTGATTTATCCACCATCCCCTTCCCTTTGTTAAGTACTAATTTGATTTTATATAGACTAAAAGCATATTTTTGTTTAATTTGGTTCATTTGGTTTCTGTAAATACCATATATAAGCGAATACATACAATACACAACACAATCTTTTGAAATTGATAATATTCCTTTACTATATTTGCCAATTACAGCAACTGACTGAAAAAGAAGGAAATGCCAGTTTTATCTCAATTTGCTTAGCCTTAACTCAGGGTTAAACTCAGATTTTAATAACTACTGGCTTAGAGAACCCAAACCATAGTCAATGTTATGTTTAATAGGGTTTTAAGAAACCTTAAGTATTCCACATTCTCCATGACACATGGAAATTAGTATTGTCTTAATTTAAAGTTTAAAGTTGATCAATTTTCAATATAAAATGTTTAAGTGATTTTTCTATTACAGCAGAATTGGTAATGAAAGGAGAAAAATTATATTTGTTTCTCATAAAAATGTGTACACTTAAATGTTCTACTACTCATCAATGAACAAAAAGGAATTTTGTATTTATTTCTACTATTCAAATTGTTTAAAGAAAATATTGTTTAATAATTCAAGTGTGTCATTTAGTGACTCATAAATAACAATGTAACTGTTGTAGAACTCTCACCTATATCATTCTGGCAATTAAGTTCGAAATGTTATAAATGTCTACTGTGTAACCATTAAGGAAATGACAAAACAGATGCTACTTGATTATTGGATAGCACTTTCACAATAATATTCTTAACATACTCAGAATTCTAAACATTTTATATAGTAGCATTCCAGATTACAATGCACATATTTCATTTTAGTGTAAGAATACCATTATTTCTTTAGAATATAGGTACTCATACATATTTTTTTCAGTTCATCATTATTAGTCAATTGATTTTTTAAAATATATTGCTCTATCTTTTAGCATCACTTATCAACAAGCTATTTGATTAATACTGTATTTAATATATAGATGAATATTATGTTTAAATAAACATATCTATTACTAAATGATAACACATAGCTAAGCAATTTAAAATATAGATCTTGCTTAGTCAATCGAATGTTTGAAAAATCATGTCAGTTTATAATTATATGAATAATAAAAAAGTTAAAACAAAATCCAGTGTATTATGATGTGCCAGTTTTATAATATTATCTACATTTTGTTCTTTAAGTGGGAAAAATCAGCTTAATTACAAGCAAAATTAGGTGTTATATAAGAGAAGATAAAATTTTTGAAATTAGGAAAATAAGAAAGGAAAAACAAGAGTATTTTTATAATGTTTTTATATTACACATATAGTATAATGTGAATTGAGGGTAAAGTGAAATAAATTAAAGGCTGGTAAATATTGAAACTCTACAATAACAATTGTAATAAGATAACAAAGAGGCATTCTATGTATGCAAATAGTGTGGACAAAATAGTGTATCAGTGGTTTCCAATACCACTCTTATATTTGGTGATATACTAGAAGATCCTGTAAGATTAGAAAGTGCTTGTACTCATGACTGATTTATTACAATGTAAGTAAATAAAGTAGGGATAATAATGGGAAAAAGCCCAAATCGTGGTATCTATAAGATAGCAAGTATATTTCCAAAAGTCAAGAGTCCTAAAGGTAGGCATACATCCAATAATATTTTCAAAGTTTTTTTCTGCCAGGGATATTCTCTTGAGCTTTACAAGTCCACAGTTTTGATTGGGAGTGAGTCAAGTGAGCACATAGTATCTTAGTGACTGAACAAGATACAAAAACCCCAGATTCCAGAAAGAAATTGCTTGTTCATCATAAATCACAATGTTTGCACAAGCTATAGACAAGCTAGTATAGTATGCTTCAACTCTGTAAGAGAACAAAATATTGTGGTCAGTTAGAAGTATAGGGGACATTCAAAGACTTCAGCTCTAAGGAGTTTGACAATGACCAATCATGTAAACAAGACAATCTGAGAATATGTACCAAATAGCAAACAGATGACAAAATTAAAATAGATATATTGATTATTGCATTAAATGTGATTCAAAAAGGCAAAGTTTCACACTGAGTATAAGACCAAGATTAAGTATTGTCAGAACAATATCGTTAAACATGAATGCTTAAGTAGGTTCAAATTAAATGACAGGAAAAAAGTCACTTAAACACTAATTAAAGGATAATTGGATTTGCTATTTTTTGCATTTTTTATATTATTGAAGTAACATTAAATAATAGCATTATTTATGTATAAGTTCTTCATCATCACAAATCAGCATTTCCATATACAATCTTCAGCTCCCTATCAAGAGTTAATCCCATCTTTCATCCTATATGTGATTCTCTCTGCTCGATTTGTGTAACTCAAGTATAGTTCAGGACACAGAAAAATACTAGGAATAAATAATTACATTTTATAATGAAAAAGGCTCAATTCATAAGAAATATGTGAAATCCTAAATGTGTATGTACAAAACAGAGCTTCAGAGCACATTAAATAAAAAGAGAATAAATGATAAATGCACAAACTATAACTGGTGTTTTCAACACTGCTCTGTCAATAATAGAACTAGACAGAAAGTCATTAAAGATATAAAAAAACTTTTATTCTATCAACTATAATGGCCTAGTTGACATTTATAGAATGATAAACTATACAAAAGCAAAATCAACATGGTTTTAAGTGCACAAGAAACACTGTCAAATCTAGTAAATGCTCTGGGACATAAAACAATCTTCAATGAATTTGAAGGTTTAAAATAATTCAGAGTATGATATCTTATCATAATGGTATTAAAATGGAGATCAATAATACAATATCTGCAAAATCCTCAAGTATTTGGAAATTATGCAATATTACTGAATAAACCCTGGGTTCAAGAAGAAATCTTAAGACAAATAATTTAATAATCAATGAGTGAAAATAAAAGCAAAGAGAAATTAAAATTTAATAGTAGTACTGAAGGAAAAATCATAGTTTCAAATACCTTTATTGGAATAGAAATGCTGAAAATTAAATTTATACTTCAGATGCATAAAAAGAGAAAATTGAATTCAAAATTCCAAAGCAAGTAGAAGGAAAGAAATATTAAGAGTGGATATTATCAAAATAGAAGACAAATGGAAGACAATGAAAGATGGAGAGAGGGAGAAAGACAGAAAGCGAGGAGAGAAAGAACTAATAAAATTGATATATTTCAGGTCAACCTGTATTTAAGTTGGAGAACCACAGTTTATTATATCTTTATTCAAAGAAGAATAAGGACATTGACTAATATTGCATTCCAATACTCACGGAATTATTCAATTAAAATAGGTCTATTTTACTGTACGTAAAATGCGCTTCTATGACATTAAAGACTAAAAAAAGATATCTTCAAGGTATTATGATTTTAAAAATATCTAGGAACAAAACACTTTTTTTTATCTCAGCTAGCTTTCTGTATAGATAAGTTCATTGAAACAACGTTAGAAATCTTTTAAAATTGATTCATTAGAGAATCTAGATTTCCTAATATTATAGTAAACAGAGGCAAATGCATAATGAAAATATGTTCAACCACTAGCATTACATATTATTTGGCATAATACACTCATAATCTGTATTTAATTAAGGCACTACGGTGTGTTTCATGTAGGTGAGTTATGAGGTGCTTTCAGGAGAGAGTAGGCGTAGAGGTGGGCAAAATAGCACTGAAATGAGGTCATGAAGAAATGGTTAAAGATTATCTTAAAAATCCATTCATGGGTATAAACTCTCAAATTTAAGGTAAAATACCTATTCAACTCCCTATGCAACTCCTTTTAAAAATTTTATTAGGAACATTGATTATAACATTATATAGTTTTGTGTGCAATTTTGTAATTTAACATCTTTATATAATCCATTAAGTTTACCACCTTACCTCACACCTTGGCCTACAAAAGCTTCTATATTTTCTCATTCCCTATATCAGGCAACACTTTTTTGCTAAGTATCTCTAAAGGTATTTCTCATTTCTCGGAGCCTTGCTGGTACTCAACAGCCAGTTAGAAACTGAATTCAGTAATGGAAGCTTCTGCTATGAAAGTCTGTGTCACTGAGTCCTGTTTGACCCATAGGAGAAACAGAAATGAGTGCATACACTGTAGAGTGCTGTAGTCAATAGCAATAGATTTCCTGATAGGTCTTGACTTTATCTCACATCAGCAGAGGCTATTATTTGAAATGATAAAAGCAAAATACTAACATACACTGAAGGGTTGTGTTCTCCTGTTTCATACCTTAAATAATTATTATAGAGTGTGAAATTATGTTGGCCTGATCTCCTAGAAAGAAAAAAACTTAATATTCATTGCCTTAAATCTGAAATATGTAGATGTAGGCAGCATGTATTTGGATACTTTTAAATCCCTTTAACCATTCTGTCTTTTGATTGTAAAATTTGATTCATTTCAAATTATAGTAATCATTTTTGAAATTTATTATCATTTTAATGTTAATGTAAATATACTTGATCAAAAACCATCAGTTAGCCTAACTTCATCATTTTGAGTCCATTTTATAGGCCAGTTTTAGTAGTCTCTCCTTCCTTGGTGTAGCCATGTAGAAGAGACAGGGACATTCCCAACCCAGTCCAGCCCTTGGGCTTGACTGGGTCTAGGTCTAGAATCTAGAATCAGTGGCACAGTCATATATGAAGACCTGGGCTTAGCTTCCACCTCTGTCAGATGTGGGGGTTTCCATCCTTCACCATGTAATTGACACTTTTTTCTCAATGTCCACCCTCTTCCTCCTTCTCATCTGGTAACCACTAATTTTATTTTATGACCAGAAAATCTACTTGTGTTTGATTTGGTCCATTTGTATGGTTTCTTCATATGAAATAAATGAGTGAAAATATACAATATTAGTTTTATTCCTTCTGACTTATTTCACTAAGCATGATCCCCTTTAAAAATTCTGTATTATCTCATCATTCCACTTCTGGATAGTTACTCCTAAAAATACAAATTCACAGATGCTTTTGCACCCCCATATTTATTTCAGCATTATTTACAATAGCCAAGAACTGGAAGCAAGTTGCTATTTGGAAGGACATGGATAGACATAATGAGAATTATGCTTAGTGAAATAAGCCAGAAGGAGAAAGAAAATTGTATAATTTCACTCATTTGTGCCAAATAGAGAAACCAAGCAAACAAATGAACTAATTAAAACAAAATGGATTTTTAATAAATAAAATCACGTTAGTGGTTATAAGAAGGGAAGGAGGAGAGGTCAGGCTAACTGGGTAGATGGGATCAATTTTATGGCACAGGAAGTACTGGAATATTAATGGTGAACTTAATGTATTATATAAATAATGGTTTACAACTTACAATGATGCACACCTTAAATCTATATAGTATTAATCTGCAATATCCCTTCTACAGTGCTAATTTAATAAAAGTAAAGATGTAAAATTGCTTCACAAAATGAAACATGATATGTAAATAAAGAACAAATCAAATGACATCTCAAAAGAATATGTATGCACAATGGAATACTCAGCTGTCAAAAATATGAAATTTGGCATTTGCAACAGCATGAATGACCCTAAAGTAATTATTGCCTGGTAAGGAGATAATATTTTCATTTTTTTGTTTTCTGTGTGTTGTGTAGATCTCTTCTTTTTTTTTCTTTCTTCCTTTGTTCATTTATAATTTGATGACACTCCGCTTTGGTATGTTTGATTCATTTTACTTTAGCTTTTGTCAATCTACTGCACGTTTTTGTGTTTAACCACATGATTTACATATGACATAATATAGTTATAAATCTATTTTAAAATCAATACAAAAGTTCTTACATGTAGACTATCTTCTCTATTTTATGCTTTTTGATATTACTATTTGCATTATTTGTTATATTTAATATAATTTAGCAATTTAGTAGAGATACAGTTATTTATAACATGTTGGTCTTTTAACATTTGTGCCACAATTGCAAGCAATTTAAAACTCACTATTAAAATATTAGAGTATTCCCAATTAGACTATTTTAACAGTGGAATTTATATTTTTATATGTTTCTTTGACACTATTTCTTTCATTTTAACTTAAAGAACTATCTTTTAACATTTCTTGTAAGGCAGTCTAATGGTAATAAGAATTCTTTAGATTTTGTTTGTCTGGAAATGTCTTTAACATTCCTTCATTTCTGAAGAATATATTTGTTTGAGTATTCTTTGTTTACAGATTTCGTCTTTAGAAATTTAGTTATATAATTCTCATTATCTTGGCCTGTAAAGTCCTGTTGAGAAATCTACTTAAAGTCTATAGGGATTTCCTGTATGTGAAAATCCTCTTCATTTTCTATTCATTATTATTTAAAAATTATCTTGTTGAAGAAACATTGCATAATGTTATATAGGCTTTTCACTGCTTTCAAAAAATCTTTGTTCTTGTATTTCGACAGTTCGATTATATTGTATGTACAGAAATGGGATAGCTTTATAATATGATACTTTAATTTTTAATTTTTTGTGAATATTCCATATATTTTCACCATAGTAGCTGTGCTCATTTACATTCCCACCAATACCAGCATTATGCAAGTGTTTACTCTATATCCTCTACAGCACTTTTCTACCTGTTATCTCTTTGATAATGATCATTCTAATGGGTATAAGGTGATATCTCATTGTCTTCATTTACATATTTTCTATGGAAAAACATCTATTCAAATACTTTGCCTAAATTTTCATCAGGTTATTTGTTTTTAGCTGTTGAGTTATATATTTTGGTTGTTTTGTTATCTGATATATGATTTGCAAATATTTTTGGAGAAATTTTCATACTGCTTTCCATAAAGTGTGTACCACATTAGCTCCCACTTGCAGTATAAAAGGGTTCCCCTTTTACTCCACATCCTCACTGATATTTGTTTTTTATAGACTTTAGGATAATAGTCACTCTCATAGGTTTAAGCTGATATCTTTTTGTTTTGACGTGAATTTTCCTAATTACAAACCAGGAAGAACATCTTTTCATATGCTTTTGGAAAGCTGTATGTCTTCTTTGGAGAAATGTCTTTCCAAATCTTCTCAGTTGTTCATTGAGTTATTTGTTTTTTCTATTGTTGAGATTTATAATTCATATATATATATATGCACATACATATATATGATATTAAGTCTGTGTCAGATGCATGATAAGAAAGTATCTCCCACTCAGTTACTTGCCATTTCTTGAAGCGTTTTTTCATTTCTCCTAAATCTTACTTATCTCTCCTATTTCATGAGTTATTTGTGCTTTTGATTTCTATTTCACTAATCTTTCCTTGCAAGATTGCTGCTAACTATACTATCCATGTTGCTCTTTTATGATTTTATTATATTATTTATATCCAGGATCTCTATTTTCATTTTTAAGCCTCACTTTCTTTACCAGAAAATTCATCTCAATCCAACAATAATTTTATGAAAAATTGGACTTTCTATCGAGTGTTTAGAGATTCTTGGAATTATTTTTTCCCATTATAAATCTTCAAAATTCTTTGTCTAATTAGGTTTTCCCATTCTGTGTCTTTAGGTTTATATCTGGAGATTTAAGATTCTCTTTTACTATATCCATCATCATGAGGAAATTACTATGATTTTTTAGAATGTCTTGTTTTCAAAATGTTTACATCATGTGGTGCAGTGGTTTAAATTCTGTTATCTGGGACAGGTAGGGAGAAGAAATAGAAGAAAAAAACAAATCATTTTGTGGAAAAGTCAGTCACAGTATTAGACAGGGAAGGTTTACATAGGCACATGGTCTCATGTCTCATCTACCCTGTGACTGTACTTGGCCCTGATTTGCGCCCATAGACTGTGTTCATAGTCCTTGATTCCATGCTACAGGTCTCTTGTGGGCAATGGGTTTCCTCCAAATTCTTTATATCACCAGGGATGAGGAATGGAATTCATCCTAGTGCACTACTAAGAGCCAAAGTCACTGGTACTCAGAATTTTGTCTCAGCCCTGAGGCTTCTCAAGGGGCGCAAAACTTCACCTCCATGTGGAGAATGCTAGTAGATGTGTTGGTTTTCCCAAAGTCTATGGCTTTCCCAAGGTTGATCACTCAAAAGAATGACAATTGGGTTTTTTCAGAGCAGTTTATACTCCCAGAAATCTATCACATTCATGAGAAACAAATGCCAGCTGCTTTCCACCCTCCTTAAGAAATGCAGAAGTGTGTCTCTGTGGGTGTCCTTTTGATGAAACCTGCTAAGTTTTGAGTGTGAGAATAATTGATTTTTGATGGTGTTTTGAGGGAGAGATATTACTGAAGTTCATGACTCAGTCATGTTTTGGTGTCAGAACCACTAGCTACTTTCTTAAATTAGTGTTTTTATTAGCTACTGTAAAACTAAAAACATACAAAAATGAATCAGTGTATTGCAATTGTTAAATCTATTTCTCATAAGAGTATAACAGAACATCTAAACTAATTTATTTTTACACAAGGGCTGAAAATTTCTAAATATATTGTAGATAATGAAATGCAGGTTTCTTTTTAAGAGAAATAGGTTACATATTAGGGAAAGATAAAGACAAGAATAAATATTTCATTACTGGTTTGAGACTGAAATAAGTATATGAATATGTACACATAGAGTAATGGTAATATTCATGTAAATATATAAATAGATATACATCTAGTAATAAGTATGAATGCTGGCATAATTATATAAATGTCTACATTTATTGATAAATGTAGGTACATATATGCATAATTGTTATCTATACATGCATTTTAAAATACTATTCACTGAAAGGAATTAGGACAAGTGACATTCTAATAAAATGAAGGTATCTCATACTCAAAAGTTGCTTCCAAATATCACTTCCCAATGGAAAGAATAAAGAATACATGAGACCCAATTGTCTCTAAAACTGAGGCATAGAAAATACAAGATAAGCTTGGAGCATGTTGTGCTAGAAAGCAAGGAAATGTATCCCAACACACAAAAAGCGAAAGAATGGAAGCATATCAAAAATAAAACGAAAGCAAAATACTGGACATAAAAGAACCGCAAATGGCAAGAGTTGGAACCAACTGGTCAGTAAGAAAAATAATAATGATATTGCTTCTTCTACCAATAATAGTATAAATATATTTGAGTCCATACTTGAGTATGTATATAAAAGATTGAATAACTGTATGAATGGGGAAGAATGAACTAACTTTCCTGACAGAAAAATTCTAATTTATAAGTACAAGACCCAGGGTGACCAAAAAAAATCACCATTTGTTTTGCTTGTGAATATCTTTTCACCCCTTGTTTATTGAGGATACTATTCTTTCTCCATATGTATTCCTGGAACACATCAAAATTCAATCACCCATATATGAATGAGTTTATTTCTGGACTGTTCATTCTGTTCCATCAGTCAAAATGTCTATTTTCATTTCAGTACCATTCTCTTTTGATTCCTACAGTTTTATAAATATAAATTGAAATAAAAAAAAGTGTGGTGTAGATTTGATTTTCTTTCTTAACATTGCTTTGTCTTTTAGGATCTTCTGTAGGTCCATTGTAAAAGAGAGGAAGCCACACCCCAGTTTCTAGCCACTGAGGACTAACAGTGGCCACCCAGCCACCAGGTGCCTGACAGTCTAGACTGGCTGAAAGCTACTGACTAGATAAAAAGGACTCCTTTCTGAGAATGAAACCCTATGTGCATTTTACAATTATGTGAATCCTGTGTGTTATCCATGTGAGGAATTCTCAAATGAATAACTGAATTCCATTTGTAATTTCTGTTCTAATTCACACCTTCCCCTCACCCTCACCAATAAAAATGTATCCCCAAAATATTTTGAGACTCAGATTCTATATCTGGCCCGCGCATAATAAAGCTATCTTCACTACTTTTAAAAGAGCAGCGTTTGGATTTGTCGGTTAAGAGAGAGCTATTACACCATATGAATCTTAGAATTGTCTATTTCCATTACTGAAAAAAAATGTCATTGGTATTTTAATAGATATCACAGGGAACCTATAAATCACTGTGGATAGTTTGGACATTTGAACAATATTAAGACCTCCAATATATTAAAGCAGGAATTATTTACATTTATTTGTTTTTTCTTCAATTTATTTCATCAGTTTTATAATTTTCCATGTTCTATTTTTTCACCTAATTGATAAAGTGTGTTTTTGAGCATTATATTGTTTTTGATGCTATTGTAGATGATACTGTTTCCTTATTTTTTGAAATACATCATTGCTATTGTAAACACACCAGATATTTGTATATTGACTTTGCGTCCTGTAAATTTGATGACTTTTAATTAGTTTCAACTGCTTTTTTGAAGTGAACGTATTTTATGTAAAGATTGTGCTGTCTGCAGAGATGATTTTAATTTTTTAATGATTTTGAAAAACATTATTTCTCTTGGCGTATTGCCTAGATTTCCAGTAATAGGTTGTAAAACACTGAAATTAGATCCTTGGACTTACATACACCAGACTCTGCCCCATGGTGGCCCTGAACCAGTGCTCAGCAGGCTTCAGGAATGTGGATTTCTGTTCCTCCTTCAGACACATAAACCCAGAAACACATAATAAGCATTGCATAGCCGTGATGGGTGAGTCGCTTTGCCCAGCCCCAGCTGTGTACACTGCCTGCAGCCTTGGGGAACAACAGAGAGCACAAAGTATGTTCTGTGAACTTAATCCCATGTTAAAAAGCTACAGACAGGGAGAATACTGCTCACAGAGTCCATGGGAAGTTCCAGTCTCTGTGCACAACACAGACTGCAGCTAGTCTTCCTGAAAATCTCCCCACTCTAGAGAGTTGAGAAATCTGCAAAAACTGCATTAAAATCATCAACAGACCATCATAAATGGACATTTTAAAGAGCAAAACTATTGTCACCCTAACTGGAGTCAAGCAGTTGCCACCAGCCACATACACATACAGCAAGGAATAAATACAAAGTGAAAGAAAAGGCACCATGGTAAATTAAAAACAAAGCAAAAAAAAAGCCATGCTAAAATCTAGGTCATCCAATATAACGCAGATTGCCCCATAAGAGGAAGATGCTAAGAGCTCCCCAGAGAAAAAAATTCCATTGATATAAGTTGGGGCAATCTAACAGATAAAGAGTTCAAAATAAGAACTATAAAAAAGCTGAATGACATCAGTAAGTACACACAGCTACCAAAAGGCAAAAGCAAAACAAAGACAGGACAAACGGTAGAGAACAACAACAATGAAACCCCACTAAAGTGGGAGAGAAAATCTTGGAATCTCTAAAAAAATATGATATGATAAGGCATCATTTCATAAAACTTTCTTGCATCAGTAAAGTTAGAGATAATTTATGTGACAACCTCAAGATTCAATACAAAAGAGTTACATTTCTGGGAAGCAGACAAAACTGACAGAGTAGATGCCAAAAATATTCAGAAGAAAAAGCAAGCAAACAAATGGGAAATAAAGCAATAGAGACAGAAAATCACAAAACGGCTTAAATTATAGCAATAAATCCCTACATCAGTTATCAACTGAAATGTGAATGAGCTTAATTCATGAAAAACACTAAGTACTACAAGATTAAAATAACAGAACCAAATTATGACTACAAGAAATTCTCTCCAACATAAACATAAGTTGACATTCAAGGATTATGGGATAATATATCGATCAAAGCAACTATGATATAAGGAAATCAAAACTGAAACATTGAAATAAAACAAGACAAACTTCCAAATAAAAAGGGTGTCATGAGGCAGGGATGGACAGTACATATGGTTAAGGGATAATTCTTCAGAAAGAAATAACTATCATTAATTTAAATATACAACCAATGTTGTCATCTAAATATATAAATCAAACCTGGGAGGAAAATGAATATAAAAATAAATAAACCCAACATAACTCCTAGTTATATAAATACAAAAATACCTGCACTAGGACACATAATTTTGAAATCATTAAAAGTCCAAGACAAGAAAAGGAATTTTAAAGGTGACCAGAAAGAAAAAAAAAGCAAGTAACATAAGATACTCCTATCAGGCAGTCATTAGACTTTTCAGCAAAAATCTTACAGTTTGTAAGAGACTGAAATTATGTTTTCAAAACACCCCCAGTTTAAAACTGTTAGTAAATGATATTATATTCAGTTAAACTCTCTGAGTTTATAAGGAAAAATTAAACTTTTCCCTGACAAAAAAAAAAAAAACTTAAGAAATTTGCTGATATGAGACTTCTCTTACGAAAAATGTTAAAAGTGTCTCTCCTATCTTAATAAAAGAATACACATTTTACAAAGAAACTGAACAAGTAAATATAGAAAACGAGAATACAAAAATCAAAATAATGGTAGCAAGTTCTAAAATATGAACAATCACTCTGAATGTAGATGGATGAAATTCACCAACTATAAAGCACAGAAAGATATAACACACTAAAATATATGTGCCCAATAAAAAGAATACAAATATATCAGAACATTTTAACAAATTTAAAGGGAGATATTGACAGCAACACACTAATAGTAGGAGAATACAACACACCACTCTCAGTAAAAGACAGATCATCCAGGAAGAAAAACAATGAAGAAACAAGAAACTTAAACATATTAGAAAGATAGACTTAATATAGAGAGAACCTTTCACCTAAAACAGCAGACTACACATTCTTTTCGATTGTCCATGGAACATTCTCAAAGATAGACCATAAGATGGAACACAAATTAAGTCTAAATACATTTATGGAGATTGAAATCATATCTAGCAACTTTTAGGATCCCAGTGGTATCAAACTATAGATCAACCAAAAGAGAAAGGAGGTGAAAATTGCAAAGAAGTGGAGATAAACAAAATATCGAACAGCTGTTTAGTCAGTGAGGAAATCAAAGGTGAAAATATAAAATTCCTGGAGTCAAATAAAAATAGAGACATGGCATCAGAATCTGTGGGATGTAGCAAAATCAGAAATAAGGAATTTATAGTGATACAATCCTACTTTAGGAAATTTAAGAATCACATACAAAAAACTGAACATTCAATAAAGAAAGTATAAATAGAAGGAAAAAAATAGAATCAGATAGTAAGAATTTATAAAACGTATATGAGAAATTAATGACATAGAAAGGAAAAAGAGTATTAAAAACATCAATAAAACCAAGAAATTTTTAAGGATAAGCAAAATAAAGAAGTCATTAGCCAGACTCATAAAGAAGAAAAGAGAAAATACGAAAAAATAGTAGAGAAATAAGAGGAGCAATAAAAACATACAGCAGAAATGCAGAGGATAATAAGGAACACTATGTACATCTATATGGCAACAATTGTGTAGCCTAGAAGAAATTAACACATAATTGGAAACCTAATATTCAAAGACAAAACCAAGAATAAGCAGATACCATTAGCAGATCAATTGTAAGCAAATACATTGAAATGGTGATTTAAAATCTCCACAAAAACACATCCCTGGAAAAGACGGTTTGGTGAATTCTACCAAATTTTCAAAGAAGAATGAATATCAATCCTTTCACGCAAATCCAAAAGGATGAGGATGATAGCAAACTTCCAAATAATTTTTGATGATGCCAGAATTGATTTTATTCCAAAACCAGTCATCCCCAAAATAAAAATTGCAGACCCATATATTTGATGAATATGAACACAAAATTACTCAACAAAATATTAGCAAACCAAATTCAGTAACTCTTTAAGCAAATATTACACCATGATTAAGTGGAATTTATCTAAGGGATGCAGGCATGTTTGAACATATTAAAGTCAGTAAATATGATACGCTACATCAGCAAAATGGTCAAGAGCTGCAAAGTAATCTCAATATGTTCAGAAACAGCATTTGACAAGATTCACCGCCCTTTATATCAAAAACTCTTCAAAGAATAGATATAGATAAAATGTACTTGAACAAAGGCTATATATGACAAAAGCACACTCAATATATTCAAGGGAGCAATACTAAATGCTTTTTGTCTAAGCTCAGAATAAGGCATGGATTTTGTGTTGGAAGTCCTGACCTGTGAAATCAGACAACAAAATGATATAAAACTTATGAAAGCTGAAAAGGAATAAGCGAAACAATAACTTCATTTTTTGCAGATGACACGATAATATGCATAGGGAATCCCAAAGATTTCTGTAAAAAGCTACTAGAAAAATATACAAATACAGTAGGTGTGTTACAACATTAACATTAAAATATGGACTACTTTTATATGTGCAACAATAAAATTAATAAAATAGAACCCAGGATCACAACCCCATTTAGAATTGCATCAAAAGAATAAAATGTATTGGAAATATTTAGCCATAGGAATGAAAGACTTATACAATAGCAATGCTAAAAGAAATAGAAGATAACACAAAGAACTCGAAAATTGTTTCATGCACATGAATTAAAATAATTAACATAGTTAAAATGGACATTATCTAAATTACAATATAGATGTGATGCTATCCCTATCAAAATCCCAAAGACATTCTTCAGAAAAATCAAACAAAATCATTAAAATTAATTTGAACTAAAGGGACAAAGGATAGTCAAAACAATCCTGAGGAAAAGAACAAATATGGAGGTATCATGCTCCTTGACTTCAAACTCTTCTTACAAGCAATGATAATCATGTCAACAATATATTGGAATAAAATTACGCATACTGATGAATGTTAGAGAATCGAAAGCCCAGAAATAAACCTACACATATATGGACAATTAATATCAACAAAGGAGTCAAAGGATTACATTGGGGGAGGGAAAGTCACTTCAACAAATGGTGTTGTGAAAACTGGGCAGTATTATCCAAAAAGTTGAAATAAGATCATTTCTTAACATCATAAACAAAAATGTCAAAGTGTATTAAGCACTTACATGTAAAGCTGGTAACCATAAAATACATAGAAGAAAGCAGGTTCAACACTGCAGGGCAATGACCTAATTGATATCATTATGAACTCAACTTCAACACCAAAGACATAAAATGCAAAATGTGCAAATGGATTATATTAAACTAAAAAGGTTCTGCACAGTGAAAGAAACTCATTAAAGTAAAAAAGGTATCTCCTGAATGGGAGATGATATTTGCACATGATACAACTGACAAAGGGTTTCTGTCCAAAATATATAAGGAACACATAAAAATAAACAGCAAAACACAGCAAAGAAACCATCACTGAAACAAAAAGACAGCTGACAGAATTGAAGAAATTCACACAAAATACATTAGATAAAAGTTGAATCTTTAAGACAGGAGATCATACATCTCAAGAAGAAAAAATGCAAGTGGTACATTCAAAACATGGGAAATGACTAAAGAGATAACTATCTAAAGACACACCAAGGACCTATGGACCCCTGAAAAATGTTTCTACATCACTCATCATCAGAGAAATACAAATATAAACCACTATGAAGATGGTCTGTTCAAAAACATTGGAAAATAGCAGGTGCTTGAGGTGGTTTGGAGCAAAAATGAGCCCTCTTACACTGCTGATGGAAATGTAAATAGGTGCAACTTCTTTGGAAAACAGTGTGGAGTTTCCTAAAACAAATAAAGATGAATCTGCCATTTATTCTAGCAATATCACTACCGAGCATATACTCAGAGCATAGAAAACCTCCAATCAGAAAAAATATATGCACCCTTACGTTTACAGCATCAGAGTTCACAATAGCCAATACATAGTAACAACCTAAAAGACCATCAACTGATGACCGGATAAAGAATATGTATATATATACATATTATTTTTCTCAGTGGAATTCACTGCAGCTTTTAAAAAGATGAAAGTGTGCCCTTTGCAACAATATATATGGAACTGGAGAGGATCGTGTTAAGAAAAATATGTCAATATGCCATATACATAGGATTGTTTCATTAATGTGTGGAATACAAAGGAAACAAATGAACATACAAATCCCAACAAAAATAACAGGACATAAGACTGTGATTATGTAGGGACTTGATAGGAGAGAGAGAAGGAAAGAGGGGAAAAGGTGCTTGTAAATGTCCCTGGAATTCTGGTGTTGGGTACGGTGTGAAATATAGACTGATTTTTAATATTAATAACCTATATGAATACAGCATTCTGAACAAGAGAAATAATAAACATTAATATTTTTAAAGCTCAACAGCAAATACCTAATAATCCAATTTTGAAATGGACAGATGATATTAATAGATGATTCTATAAAGAAGACATGCAAGTAGCCAACAGGAACAAGAAAGGTATTCTATCTCTGTTTTTATTAGTCAAATGCAAATTAAAACGACAATGAGATCACCTCACTGGATTGAAAATTACTATTATCTGAAGGATTAGAAACATCAGTGCTGGAGATAATGTGGAGAAAAGGCAACAGTTATAAAGTATTGATGGGAGTGTAAAATGGTGCAGTCATTATGGAAAGCAGTATGGAGATTTCTTAAAATACACTGAAAATAGAAATTCCATATGATATAGCTGCTGGTTATGTAGCCTAAAAAGACAGCAATTATTCACAGAGATGTATGCCTCACCATATTCAATGAAGTATTATTTACAGTGGACAATGTCAAGTAACAACACAAATACCCACAATCATGTAAGTGGATAAAGATGATGTCATATATACACACACTGGAAAATTATGCAGCTATCCAAATAAGTAAAATACTGCCATTTTGAAGTAGCATAATGGAGTCAGAGGGAATTTTGATTATTGAGATAATACGTAAGAAAAAAGACAAATTTCTAATGATATCAGTCATATGTGTTATCTCTACAGAGATATCAAGAAAACAAATGTACAAAAATATACATTTAAAAGCTAGCTAAATCAAACAACAGTAGACATTCAGTCATATAATGCAAATAAGTTTCTGGAGTAAGAGAAGGGAGATGGTGAGGGTAGGAGATTTAATGTATAGTAGAAAAAATGAAATACTGGCGAACTTACTGTATTATATACATCTGCTGATTTACTATGATGTATACTTTAAAATCATTTAAGATTAAAATGAAATAATTCTTCAATAAAATTAATTTGAAATAAGAAAACAAATACTTGATTAAAATTATGTATCAAGAACAAAATTAAAATAAATATATAAAATACTGACAGAGCTAAACACAGACATTGACAACAGCAAAATAATAGCCGAGTACTTCAATACTCTACTTACATAGATGGATTATCTGGGCTGAAAATCATTAAAGAAATAGGGACTCCAATTGAAACAGTAGATCATATGTACCTAAATGTGTGTTCTACCCCAACAGAAAAAAATGTGCATTTTTCTCGTGTAGATGAAATATTCTCATGAATAGACCATATCCTGAGACACAAAACAAGTTTAGCAATGTTAGCAAGCTTGAAATTATAGAAAACACGTGCGCTGGCACAAGGGGTTGAAATTAGGAAAAAAACACACAAAAAGCTGGAAGGACCAAAAAGATGTGGAGCTTGAACGACATGATTCTGAACATTTCCTAAAGCATTGACGAATTTGCAACTTATCTGGAAACAAATTAAAGTGAAAAGACAAGTTACGTGATTATGTGGGATGCAACAAAAGCAGTTCTGAGAGGAAAGTTTATAGCCACACAAGTGCACATCAAAAACCAAGAGATAGTGCAAAATAAATATTTAACCACACCTCTGGGGGATCTAGAAAGGGGAGAACAATAAAAACTAAAAAAATTCAATAATAATAATAACAGCAACAATAATTAGAGAAGAAATGAATAGAAATAAAAGCAAAAAGTTAATTCAAATGATCAGTTATTCTGAAAGTTCATTTTTGACAAAATAAACAAAATGAATATACTCCTAGCTAGATTTATTAAGAAAACAAGAGAAAACCATAACAAACATCAGAACTAAGAGGGGAAATTATAACTGACATGAAAGGATCATGAGAGAATATTATTAGTAATATATGCTAATTAATTCATCAATCATGAAGAAATGGGAAGATTTCTAGAATCCTACAATTTCCCAAAAACTGAGACAGGCAGATACAGATAACTTGAATAGACCAATCAAAAGCACAGCATTGAAGCAGTGATTAAAAATAAATAATTTTCCAAAACACAAGACCTTAAATCTAGAGTGCTTTACTACCAAATTCTACCAAACATTTAAAGAAGAGAAAGTCTGCATCCTTCATAGACTCTTTAACATACAGAAAAGGAAGGACAACTTCTAAACTTATTCTCTGATGCCAGTATCAACCTGCTTCAAAAATTAGATAACATAATGCACAACCACAACAAAAAGCATAGATCAATAACATTCATGAGTATAGAAAAAAATCCATATCAGAATCCTGGAAAACCAAATTCAACAGCACATTAAAAAGCATTATACAACATGATCAATTGTAATTTATTCCAGAGATGCAAATAGTTCAACATATAAATTAAAAAAGGTAATATACCCCATCATAAATTAAAAATCAGAAGCTATATGGTCTTCTCAACATATGCAGAAAAATCATTTGACAAGATTCAGTACCCACTACTGATTTAAAAAACTGGCCAATATAGGAATATAAAACAAATACCTCAACATAAGAAATGTGATATATGACAAATACACAGCCAATGTCATAAAGAGTGGTGGAAAACAAATCATTTCCCCTAAGATATGGAAAAAGACTAGGTTACCCACGCTCGTTATTACTATTCATCACAGTTCTGGAACGCTTGGCCAGAACAATAAGATAAGACTGACACCTAAAGAATCTAAATTGGAAAAATATGAAATAAAACTATCAAAATTGCAGATGGCATTTTATCATACAGAGAAAATTCTAAAGACTCCACAAAAAAAATTGATAGAAACAAACAAATACAGTAAATTGTCAGGAAATAAAATCAACATACGTGTATCAGCAGTATTTCTGTATGCAAATAATGACATAGATGAAAAATAAATTAGGGAATATGTATCATTCACAAAACCAATGAAAAATATCAAATTATTTTGAATGAAACTTATCAAAGGAGGTGAAAAACCTCTACAACAAAAACTACAAGACTAGCAAAATAAATTGAAGACACCAAGAATTGGAAAATCATTCTATGTTTCTGGATTGGAAGAATTAACATAGTAAAAATGATAATTTTACCTAAAATTTATATAGATTTAATGCAAATGCATTACAATTCCAGGGACTTTTTTCAAGGAAAAGACTTATGTTTTGTGGAACCACAAAAGACTTCAAACATTCAAAGCTAGCCTAACAAATAGAAAGAACATCAGAGGAATAAATCTCCCTGATTTAAAATTATACTCCAGAGTAATTGTCATTAAAAGAGTATGGTACTAAGACAAAAACGGACATACAAATCAGTGGAATAAAATTGAGAACCCAGATATAAAGCCACACCTATATGTACAATTAATTTACAACAATAAGCCAAGAGCAAAGCAGAAAGTCTATTCAACATACTATGTTGGTAAAACGGGGTAGACACCTTCAGAAAAATGAAACAAGATTGTTCTTTATATCTATCTATATCTACCTGTCTATAAATTTATAAATAATGATAAATATAAATGTATATATATATAAATATAGATATGCTATTTAAAAAGGTGAAACTACGCCATTTGTAACAATCTGGATGGAACCAGAGGGATCATGTTAAGCAAAATAAGTCAGAAAGAAAAAGAGAAGTGTCACATGACTTCACTCATTTGTGAAATAAAAGGAAGGGAAACAAATTAACAAAATTCCAATAAAATTAACAGAACACAAGTCAAGGCTACTAGACTAGGGCAGTGAAAAAGGGGAAAGAAGAAAAGATTAGAGAACATGGTGGTACACGATACTAAAACTTCCATAGAAGGTGCGTTGTGAAATACAGAGTGAGATGTTATTTCAATAACCTCAAATAAGCACAACATTGCAAGCAAAAGAAATAATGAATGGTATTATTAAAAAGAAATAATATACTTATAGCTTTCAAATACTGCAACACTTTCTTGGTATTTATTAATTGTGATTGTTACTACAATTATTCCATTGTATCTCTTGCAAAGATGTAACAGTTGTCTCCTTTCAAAGTGATTTTGTGCATCTTTTTTTCTTCATCTTTTTATGAATAAAATATGACACAGACATTAAGAGGGAGGCTGATGGATAATGCCATTGAATGAAATAAGATGGAGAATCATATCCTGTGTAATCTCAAGAACTCTGATTTCCCCTGCATCCTAGTCAAGACCTAAAAGGCAGAATTCCTTTGAGAGCATTTCAGTGCTAGAAATTTGAATTTTTTTCTAAGTTGATCCATTTAAAATATATAATATTTGACCCATTTTAGGATCTGGTATGGATGAGTATTTCCATTCTATAAAAATATTGTGAATGGAAAAGACAGTCAAAATTCTGAATCCTTTCCATTTGTACATTTGAAAAATAAAGTTGCATCCACATTAAAAGAACAAATTAGGTCCTTGTTTGCCAACATACAGAAAAATTAACACAAATTTCTAAAGACAAATATAAAGTCTGAAATTGTAAATCTTTTAGGAGAATGTGTAGTGGGAAATCTCTATGGCATTTTTCTTGAGCATAACTTCTAGGATGTAGTATTAAAAGCAATATTTTTTTAAAAAATGCAGAAATGTTAAATGTAGGTAAGTGTGACTACATCTAACTAAAAACTTTCTGCACAGAAAAGGAAGCACTCCACATAGTAAAAAAGAGAGCTGATGCAATGGGAGTAAATATTTGTAAAGCATATATGTGATAAGAATAAATACGCAAAATAACACACAAACACATACACATATCGAATATACTAATTTAAAAATAAATAAAGGACATTAATAGTTATTTATCCAAAGAAGAACTACAGATCTCCAATAGCTCCAATACCTATATTATATGAAGATTAATTTTACTAATCATCAGAAAATGTAAATCAAATCCATGATATAACACTTCACACCTTGTGATGGTTATTTCCAGAAAAAAGTAGTATGTGTTTGTAAAGAGCTAGATCAACTGGAATGCTGTACACTGTTGATTTTTTAATTATGGAGCTATTATAGAAAACAGCATGAAAGTTACTCAAAGAATTAATAATCAAATTACTATATGATATCTCTATCTTACTTTTGCATAAATAATGCAAAAATACTTTAAATACAGATCTCAAAACAATGTCTACCCTTCCATGTTTATTGCAGTATAATTCTAGTATTCAAGGTATGGAAGTAACCTAATTGTTCTTTGACAGATGGTTAGACAATGATGAAATGGTATATATGTACAATGGAATATTATGTAGTCTTTAAAAAGATGATTCCTGTCATATGTGAAAAGCTTGAGAAAATTATGCACCTCAAAGACATTACACTAAGTGAAATATGCTAGACACAGAAGGATTCATAGAAACAGAGATTATAATGCTGATTTTCCAGTGGCTGTGAGGAGGGAAAAATAGGGATCACTGTTCTACAGGTATAAAGCTTCAGATATGTAAGATAAATAACCTCTAAAGATACAATGGACAACATTGTGTAGCTAACAATTTATATTGTGCAGCTACAATCTTAAATGGTTAGATCTTATATTATGCTTTTAATGCAAAAATAGTTAATATCACTATTAAAATAGTATATTAATAACTGCCACATGCAAAATCAATAGATTGATGTTAGCTTAGAATTTAAAAACAGAATGTTTGCATAGTCTTGAAGTATCTCCACATAAATACATGTTTAATAAAAACAAAGGGTAAGATAGTAATTTTATACCGGAGAAAATGGACACATTAATCAAAGAAACAGAGTTATTGATACTATGATACTATGATACTATTGATACCATGAACCCCTTAAAATGCAATGACAGTGCATGTCACCTCTGGCCTCAGTTCATGAAATTCATAACCTAAACATAACCATTAGAAAACATTTTATAAACTTAAATTTAGAAAAATTTCTTATAATAACTGATTCTTCAAAAGTGTCAATGTTATGATAAAAAAAGTAGAGGTTATGAACTCCTACACATTATAAGAGACATTCTGACTAATTGTAGCATCGAACTTGGAATACATTTAGAACTATTTAGACATAAAGGCATTAGTGAAAAACTGAAATCTCGATAAACTGTGTAGACCAGCTAAAGTATAACAAAGTTAATTACTAATTTTGATAAAAATTATCATGGTAATATAAGATGTTATTCTAAGCAAATTTTTTGGAAAAGGATACACTGGAACACTATCATTGCAACATTTCTGTAATTTTCAAATTATTTCAACATTGAAATAGATGTACATCACTAAATGATATGTATCATCTGAAAATACAGTTTCCAGATGCCATCTATCTTATACTCTAAAAAGAATAAATTAAATGTATTCAAAATAGATTTTAATAGTATTCTATTTTCTCTAAATAGTTTTTCATTTCACTTTCTCAAATGTCTCCAAGGAATCTTGTAAACTCTGGTCATTCAAAAACTGAATGTTAGATAATGAGAGACTAATTCATTATTATAAAGTGATGGCATATAAAAAATATCTGAATTTTTTCTCTATTTCAATCCCAAATTTAAATATTATATTGAAGGTCTAATATTGCTAACAAAAGAGCATTAAGTCCTTAACATAGTGTGTAACTGTGAGTGGTTCTGAAAAGAAAATGAGATGCAGACAATTACTCCTGCACTTTAGTGTTGTGGTTTAAAATTAAGAGTACACACACACACATGCAGAAAAACATACTAGATAGATTTAATCCAAATAAGAAACCCACTTAAGCAATACAAAATGGAACACATAAACATGAGCACAAGCACAAATCTAAACAGTAATCATGACATTTATTAAAAAGTTGATGACCCCAAATTAAACATCTTAGAGTGTTTGGCTTTCAGGGTTAGGAGGAGAAATGCTGTGAGCTATTAGAAAAAAAGAATTGATGAATAATAGTGTAATAGAAGAATCTTGTATAGACCAGTTAGGGTAATATGTCACTAAGTGAGAAATAATTCAACTCTGTACTGAATAATTTTTTAAATATGAAGATATTAATATATTGAAAATATTTCAATACAAGATAATAAAAATTAGCTGAATTTATTACAAGACATCATAAATAAATAATAAAATTCATTATATTTCCTTAAAATTTGTTTCTACAAAATTTACTTATCCTTAACATAATATCTCCTGTAACTTTCACTTGTCACTAACCTATGAAAAGTATCATTATATGTAAATATAATGATTTTCCTTCACACATTGATTGCTATGAAAAAATGCACACACACACATATATAACAGATTAACTTTAGAATATTCTCAATGATTTCATTAAATGCTCAATACTCCAGATTTTATTTTCTATTACTATTTGATCTAAACTTAGATCAGGGTTTTTTCATGATTGAATAAATTTAATTTACTTTAACTCTCTCAAAGGAGAGAGTTAAGGAGGGGAGAGAGAGAGAAGAGAGATGAGAAATGGGGGAAGGGAAGAGACAAGATTAGAGCAGAACAAAACCATAGAGAACAGAATTGCCCTTCCTCTTAATGTGATTGCATTATAATGAAAAAAATAGCAGCAGCCCAAATATCTTTCTCCAGATGTATTTATTTCCTGGGGCTGCTATAACAAACTACTACAAACTGATATATTAAAAATCCAGAACATTTTCCTTACAATTCTGCAAACAAGAAATTCAAAATCAAGGTGTTAAAAGCCTATACTCTCTCTGTAGTTCTAAGGGAGAGTATGTCTCTACCTCTTTCATCTTCTGGTAATTGTGGGTGTTCTAGGTTTGTGACTGTATTTTCCTCCTCCATCTTTCCATGTCTTGTTCTCTGTGTGTGTCCTCATCTCCTCTGTCTCTTGTATTAACTTGTCAATGGATTTACCACCTACCTATATTAAAAGGATCATCTCATCACAAGATACCTAATTTCATCTGCAAAGACCCTTCCCTAAATAAAGAAACTATCCCAAGTTCCAGAAATTCTATTTATACATGTCTGTGGAGAGGTTACCATTAAACCCATTAGAGTCTGACCTCTGGGCCCTAAAATCCATGTATAGTCCACACCAAAAAATAAATTTACCTCATCCCAACATCCCCCAAGCTCTCAACCCATTATAGCATCAACACCCAAGTTCATTTTTTTATCGAAATATTGTTAGTCCAAAAGTCTAAAGTCTCTTCATTTAGATAATATAAAATAGCTATGGGTGAAACTCTGAGTATAATTTGCCCATTGTTATCCATCTGTTGACTTCTGAAACTAGAAAAAAGTGGTCTATTTGCATGATAAAATGATGAAAGAAGCACAAGATAATCATTACAGATACTCTCATTTCAAAAGGGAGAAATATAACAAAGTTGTAACAGGTCAAAAATTTAAATTTATTAGTACAAATCAAATAAGTTTTAAATTCTGACAATAATATTCTGTTTCTTTATGTTGCATCCCTTTGGGATCCTAGTGTTTCTGTAGGTCTCTACTCCTTTCTCATGAATTTTTTCCTCTGCTTCTGTGCCTGTGTGTCAGCCCTCACAATCATTATTCCTTTTTATTGAAGGGGATTCTGATTCTTAGCTGTGTAAATTTGGAGTTTTTCACTGTCCTGTACAGTCTAAGATAGCAATGATTCTGATATATAGCTTAAAGAGCAGATAGATTACCTGGAAATCATCATAAGTCCAGGACATTCACCAAGATTGCTTTAGTACAAACTAGCCTGAGTTACAATGTCCCTGGAAACTCACAACTTTCCTTTTGCAGCTGCTTTTGAAATGCAACCTTTGGGCATAGGCAAAAAAGGGGAAATAAATGAACACTTTTTAAATTGTAAGCCACTGCTTTAAATTTTTTCACTTAAGTAGGATGATAAGTAATAAAAATATATAAGACATGTATACATAAAATAAACATAAGATTGAAAAACTCCTACCTCAATTTCAGGAGTAAAAATAAGAGACCTTTATCTGTTTTAATGTGTATGTTTGTGTAATAAATTATAAATTATAAATGCCATTGACTATAATGACATATATCATCAATGCCATTTATAATATAATTTTTTTTCATGGAAGGTACACTCATAAATTATTGCTAAAATCAAAATATAGTAATGAACTAAATAAGAAATAGGTCAAATTTATTGGTTTTACCTGCATGGACGTATTTTATGGCACCTGAGGAAATTATACTATTAAAAATTACATATTGTCTGTGACTACACTGAGCTAGAAAATAAATTAATATATTAAGTAGGCAGAAATAAGAAGAGTAAAAAGATAATGTCTGTTTTCTCTCAAAAAGAAGAATCTAAGGGACATGGATTTATTTTAATAAGAAAGTATTAAAGGAAGTAATTTTGTCTCTAAGTGAGGATGATGCTCACAGATGTATTGGAAGCAGAATTTGAATGAATTTTGGCAAGTAGCAAAAGATTTGTGCAAGTGAAAAATGTTTGTGGAAGAGGTATTTTGAAAGGTATTTTAGTGTGGTCACACTGACAAAAATGGTATAAAGGTTAATTTTATTTTTGATATGATTTATATGTGGAAAATTGTTCAAATATTATTTTATAAAAATTGAATTAAAATCATCTCTAATGTATTGGTAAGTCTTCCTAAACTTTCTAAGATCAAATTTTGGATAGGAACTTTAATTTATAAGAAAAATGCAGAAAATTTTAGATAATTCATCGGATATGCCACATGAAGAAATGATTCTCACTATATAAATGGAGAAATTTATAAATATACATTTATAAATCATTGACAAAATACATGTTAATATTTAGTCTTCTCAACATATGTTTATGTGGAAATGTAATAATTGTGTGTATATTCTAAAATTATACATAATCTTAAAAGTCTGATATGTCCTGACATTATATTTGTTATTCTGTTTATTATTCCGAAGTGTTATATGACACAAAATTAAACAAGAATCCATGTTAAATTATTAATTAGTTTATAAGTACACTCTTGACCATGGTCATTTTCAAGACTTTTGCCAACTTCAGGTGGCAAGAATAATCAAATTAAAAATAAAAAGTCTAGATTTCATTTTAATGTTCTACTGTATATATTGTGTGCTGCTAAACACTGATTCACATACAGGCTAGAAGAATGCATCTCCCAACCTCTTTATGTTGCACCTACAAAAGAAGGATTGACAATGGAACAAAACAAACTACAAGTATCTGGACTGTCATATTTTTTGAGGGTTATCTAGCTGAATAATATGAAGGTGTTGCCAGAAGCAGTTGTAAATAACATACAGGCTTATTCTGTCCTTATATACACTACACATTTGGAGGAATTGTGGGACCTACTAGGGTAGTGGTGGGCATTAATTCTTCACCTGACTAAAATTGTCTGACAACTGTATAAGTTAGTCTAGTAATTTGGGGAAAGACAATAACACAATGTTCAAGGTCACCAAATAATGCTGTACAAACTGTGATAGCACTGGGAATTATGATTTAAATCAGCTTTGTGAGCTAAACATCCATGTGACTCAGAACAATTATGTCTTGGTGCTCTCACATGGCAAAGAAGTACAAGGATGTCCATCAGGTTTTGATCTCAACTGTGGAAGGGAGCTGAGACCAGTTGTAGTCTCATTGAACAAGTTAATGTAGTATACCAAGCCCTGTTGGCCACAGAGGATTTAACATGTCCGGAAAACATGGCATTGGGACAATGTTTCTGACCACTGAGTGGATTCAAGATGTGACTGTACAACCCAGGAACTGAGTGGTGCAAATACCAACGGTGACCAAATGAAGAGCCCACCTGCACTAAAACACCAAAGAAGCAGATGCCCACTTCTGATGGTCAGAAGAAGCCCCCAAAGAGGAAATGCTTCATGACTTCACCAAAAAGAATTAATGCCAGACAATAAGTGCAACAATAGGCTAACAATTGTCATATCAATTGGTGGTTCTACTTTCCTTACAACTCTACAGGGACTGGCATCATTGAGAGAGACAATGGCTGCTGGAAGATGAATCCACCCATAAGCAAGATGGACTGAATGGCCACATGAGACTTTGAGATGCTTAAATGAGTGCTCATGCCCTGGGGTCACTCCACCAGTGAACATCCAAATCTAACCCTGGACAGACACCGTGTGACTACATTCACACAAGAACAACCAAATCTTACAACCAGGCACCAGTTCTGAAAATAACATGCCTTTGCCAGTCTCTGCATACATACCCACTGGACAAAGTACCTTCACCTGGCCTCAGAGAGTTCAGGTTGGATCTAGGGTGAGTTAGTCTCTATGGGATGGTATGAGGTGTGTCACAACTCTACAAGTAGAACTGCAAGAGCATGTTGCCCATTACACTGAACAGGAGAAAGACATCCATATAGGGGGCTACACCCTGGGCCCTTTAAGGTCACAACATAAGTAAGGTAGCAGCAAATGGCACCTGGAGATTGGTCATACATACCCAGGTGGCTGACTACCCTTCCAGTAATACACACTGCTTATACCCCGACAATCTTCTCCCCTCAAGTGGATAGCATCTATAATCAACTTGCAGTAAGTGCCTTACCTAACCACACTGCCTGTGCCTTAAACCAGAGGACATGTGCAGTGACAGTCTTTGACCAAAGCGTGAAAGTTTTATTGCAGAATAGAATAGCACTAAACATGTGCAGAAGCTCAAGGAGGAACTTGCAGGCTAATTGATCCTAAATAGTGTACCTAGATTCTTAATGCCTCCCACTCTTGCCCTGTTAGCTCTGTGTAAGGAAATTCATGTGATTTCCATGTTAGGAATTGACCCCTTCTCTATTTGGTGGGCCCCCTCTTATCCTGTGGACATAATTGACTGTCTCTTAATTTTCATCACACTCATATGAAGTCTGTACTGATACTGTAGCATATGGATGCAATGCAGCAAATACCCTAACCACACAGGTCCCTTACCAGAAATATGGCATATGTAATGTGTGGTGTCATAGATAATGTTGTAGTATTTTTGTGGAAAGTATGAGAACATGACCCACACCCAACCTTGAAAATGGGCTCAGTTTCTGGCTAGCACCAAACATGGACTTGAATGTAACAGATGAATTTTCTGAGATGATGAATGTCTCTACCCACATTGACTACCTGAGATAGCCTGCCTTGGAATTTTGCTGTCCCTGCCTACTCAGCTGCAATTTGTTCTTGCACACTTGACTGTTCTTGAGCACTCTGTTGTTATACCCTTTAAAAAAGCCCCCCTCCTCTATGATTTAATGGTATCTTTCTGGAAACATTTTTGACTAAATGACATTTTGGAAGTAAAGACATGTCCAATCTGCCACCATTGGGAACCCGTGTCAGTACAATAAAGCCCATGTCCTTGCCATCTGTGTCTTGTGATTTCCTCAGACTATCTGCTAGAAAGGCATTACTCTTTCAGAACTTGAACACCTGCATAAAACATGCCTAGGGAGCAGTCCACATATAGCCCAAGGAACCAGGTTTGTGACCCAGGACCAGGGGAACAACCGAGATGAACAACAAAATAAATGCTTGCTCTTCTCAATTCTTGTTTTCTACCTGCCTACTCACATTTATTCCTCTGTACCTTTTCTTTCAAAAATCGGATAAAAATGTTCTTCCTCTTTTCTCTTCCTTCCTGCCTATTGCTTACCTGTCTGCATTCCTCCCTGACATCCCTATATAAAAAAAAAAATCAACCATTCATTAAGTGTCAGAATTGATATTGTCAAAGAATAAGAATAGCAAGATTTTATCTTTTTGTGAAGGCTTCCACTGTTACTTTTTAGATTTTTATGAAATCTTACATATAGAAAATTCAAAACATTTAATATCACAAATCTGATTTTCTGACTATTCTTAAATTTGAAAATGAAGATTGTAGTTTCCTGTGTTTGATACAACTGTCTTCTACAATAAACTAAAGGCTCCCAAACTATCAATTCAACTAATGACTACATAGTAGCATTACCTTTGGAGCTTTTAAAAATAATTTATTCTAGGTCTCATCCCAGAAACATTAAAATATCATTTCTGGGAAGTGAGCAATAATTTTTTAAGGCTCTCATGACGACTTAAAAATTTAGTAAGAAATGTGAATCTCTTCTCTGAAATGTTATTCATCTGCTAGAAAATCAAGCACTTGAAATTGTAACATTTTACAACAAATTTACGCAAGCTTTTAAACAGAATCTTTGTGTTAACCAATGATCTTATGCAGATATATACTAGAAATCACTGAATAGAGTTACATAGCAAAATTGACTGATTCTTACTGTTTTTACTAGTCTAGTAACACTACATTTATTTTTTAATTCATAGGATTGGCATCTTCATTAAATGAGCAAAAAGCTATGAGTTTTACTTATTAGAAGGATCAGTTTTTGAGGGAATGCAGTGCAGTGGCCAAAAGGGTCTAAACTGGAGCCTGCATTTAAATGATGGTTCAGCCATTTATTATATATGCCATCTTGAGCAAATTAAATTTTTAATTTTGTTTTATCTTCTATAAAAATGTATATAAGACTAACCTATCCGTAAGAATTTCTGCAAATGGTAGGAGAATCATTCCATGCAAAAGTCTTATAGCAGTTCAAGTGCAAGCAGCAAAACTATTCATATATTCTCTATACAGGTTAAGCATAAGATGACAAAGCCAAAATGTAAAAAAAGAGACAAGCAAATTCTCAATTTAAAAGCTTTCAAGATGCTGAACTTTTAAAAACTCTTCTATGTTAAGGAAATATTTTTATCAAATGTAAATAACAAACAATTTATTTTAGTTTGAAGCTTCTAAATGGCTTTTAATTATTCTCAGAATTTTTATATAGATGAAATTTTACATAAACAATCATTTAATAGAATTGACTGAATTTCAGAAAGGATGGAAAGTGGTTAGCAGTATTCCAAATAATGAAAAAAATTGCTATGTGTAATATACATAGCCTTAATTTTAATTCACAACAGATACGCTATTGGAGTTGCTAAAATCTTAAATAAAATATTTAGCATGCTCTATAAAATAATATCAAATGCATGGATCCTACTTAATCTCTGTTAGTATGCATTTCCCCATATATGTAGGAGTAATAAAAAGAGTTTATATGTCATAGGTTTTTGTTAAGGCTTAGATAAAGCAATATTCATATAGTAGTTGGCATGGAACATATTATATTTTAAACAAGATATATGGTAGACTTAATTATCTTTTAAAACTTTACATAAGCAGTGAGATTTTTAAAATTCCCATTACACATATTAAGACAATAAACTCAGACATGTTAACTTTATCTAAGTCTACCCAATTGATCACTTGGAATGGTCACTGAGTTTCAATACGCTTTCCTTCTCTAAACACCATAAATGATTTCTCCTTTGAACTTTTCCTTTTGAAATGTTTTGGCAACTGATTATGAGAGAGCAGATACAGGCAAAGTTTATTGCATTAGTATTTTCCTCTTGTTCTGATTCTGAGTAATACAGTATTGTTAGAGAAAAATGAAAAAATAATTATTGCAACATACATAATTGTATGCATGTGTTTGTGATATTGGCTATATATATATTCAAGCTCATGTAGATTTTCAATGTTAGTATCATAATTTTACTTATCCATAATTGATCCCCACTCTAATTTTCCTAAGTAACTGCAAACCATAACTCTCTGTGAGACAACTAAACTGTATTCGCTTAGACAATGATCTTCTGATATGTAATGATGATAATGAAAACCACAACAGTAAATGCCTATTTAATATCAAGTTAGTTTCTGCATTTTTAATTGCTCTAAACAATTTCAATAGACTAGTATTATTCATATATTATATTGATGAAACTGAGACTTTATAAAGAGAAATAATTTTCCTAAAAATAATAGCTAATAAGCTGTATGTGTCACTTTCAAATTTAAGGAGAAACAAAAATCACATGTATGAAGACTTGTGAATAAGCATGATAGATATACTATATGTCTCTATAATTGTCTATTCCATAATATATAATTTTCTCCTGTGAATAAAGGTGCTCTGAAAAATAGCCCAATGAACCCTATTTAGTCACTATGATATACTGCCTTGCAATTATATCCAAGTACTAAGAAACTGCTGGTGCTTTTAAATATGGAATAAATGATAGAGAATACACTGAATGACATATCAGTACATGAGATTGGTCAAGTGGTAGAAATCAAACTATAAGATGAAAGTGATTATTTAAGGTATAAAGAATCAATTAAGTAGAAGGTAATAAATCATAATGCAACATATAGATTTACTTAATATAGATTTTCTTAAAAAAGAAATGTAAAACTAGTGTGATAGACAACTATTATTTCTAACGTATCCCTCTTTCTTCCAGTAACATAAAATTACTTTTGCATATCTCACTCTGATAATCTTTGGATGAATTAATTAACATGCCCTCAATGGCTTCGTTATGAGACAGATATATAAACCAAGTTAAACCAGTTATACTAATCCTTGAAATATGTGATTTAGCCCCATATCTATCTAAATAAGTCCAATATTGATTAAATAACCCTAAATAAATTCAATTCTGTTATTTGTAATCGCCACACAAATCCTCCCCAAAAGAGCCCTTACCCATACAGCTAGTCTCTGTTTTTGTTTTTAATTCGGAAGGTTGAACTTATAATTGTTTTACTTCCAAAAAAATCATCCCATATTAAAACCACTATCTTACCAAATGGTGTCTTTTGTGAATTAAATAATGCTAATAGCTCTTCAAGATATCTTATTTCCATATGCTATAAAATTATCATAAATAATATTTGATGTCTACACAGTGAATGATGACTCCATTTTGATGTAGTGACAATATATATATTTGACCCATTTTCCCATCAATGCCTGAGTCCCTGTTCTATAACTTCCTCTAAGCAGCCTAACATACTGAAATCTTCCCAGCCTCTTCTGAGCTCCAAGGGACAATCATATAATCATTTGAACAGCACTTTGATACTTGACTGCTATTCTTTCTCCATTTCCAGAGAACACTTTGGTAGGCAGTGCAATATTTATTGCTCTATACAAATAAAATGATGAATTGAAATAAATTTCTTAGTTATAAAAGGGGATCATTTATAGGTGTCCTATGAATTTAGTGTTTTTAGTCAGCATACTCACAACAACAAAATAGTCAGAAGTTTAGACAGTTTCGTTACTTAAATACAAGACACTGTGAATGCACTTGCACAAATAGGTTTATAATGATTTTCATTTGGAAGCTGCTATTGTTCAATCACATTATAATTCTCATAATGTATGTGCTCAATGGTGATTATGTCTTTGATGGCAAGATTTTTTGGTTAAACTTGAATTAAACTAGAAAACAAGAGTCACTAATCACCAGGTGTCTAATGTCATTATAGTTTGCTGCTTTACTTGCACTTATATTTTACTGAAACGCAATTATAATTTTTGAGTTATCTCTTTTCTTTAAAAGGTTGAGTGTCTCAAATACGTTGTTTTGAGTTACTTAGCTAAGAGTTTGTCAAAAGAAAGTAGACTACTGGCAAAGCTGTAGAACAGTTTAAGTTTATATTTAACTTTATAAGTGCCATGTTGTGTAGCTCTAAAACTCATTGAAAGTTTAACCTTCAATGTCATGATATTTGGAAGTGGGGTCTTCGGGAGGTAATAAGGTTTAGATGAGACTATGAAAGTGAATCCCTGTGATAAGAATATTTTATGAAATTATAATTGACAAATAATATTATGTAGCTTATGTGTGAATTTTAAAATACACAGTACAGTATTATTAACTGTAGTCACTATGTAGTGTCTTTATAAGAAATCAGAAGTTTTATTTTCTGTTTCCATCAAGAAAACATGCCGTAAGATGACTATCTGAAAACCAAACCAAGGAAGGTTATTTGATAGATATTGAATCTGCTGGCACCATGAAACCTGAACTTCTCAGTCGTCAGAACCAGAGAAAAAAATACATAATATAGTTTTTATATATATTTTATACTATATATAGTTAATACATAATATAAGATAATAGAACTCATTCAAAATAAGTCATCACTATGAATATATAAGCTGAGATAGCTCGTGTGTCATGCTTAAGGAGTACAACTAATCATTTTTCTATAGAAGAGAAGCTAGAAGGGAGACCCACAGCACCCCCTAGACATTCAGAAGCTGCAGCATCTGACTTGAGGGGATAACCTGAGATATTACAAGCATTTGAGTGTTTATAGGGGGGTCTGGAGAGATTTGCAAGGTAGTATGGAATGGGGAGTGGTAGCACCTGTGGTAGTGGGTGTAACTGTAGGAGTAGCTGTGGCAAAAGCATTGAGCAGGGCCAACTAGCAGAGCAAAAGTCTTAATCTCAAGTTGTAGGGGAAAAGGAGTCAAAACGCTGGTGGAATAAGTGCTCAAATCCAGTGCAACCCTAAGAAGAGGGATTGAGTTCAAGACCCCAGGAAGAACCACAAAGAAGAGGAGTGTATTTCTCCTCATTTACAGTTGGAATTTGCCCTACATGCAATGTAGTTCCATAACCACTCAGATAGAAGTCCATAGCAAGATCTGGAAATTCTGATAAGAGGGTTAACATCAATAATGCTGATATAGAGTTTCCCTTACAGAACACAAAAACAGCTCCCCTTCATCCTTCATGACCCTTCCCCACCCAGTAGTCATCCTAAACTCAAGAAACCCTTACTATGGAAGCTTGCAAGGATTAAAAATATAAAACGAAGTCAGAGCACTACCTGAAAACAAAACAAAGCAATAAAATAAGTACTAACCAAAAGGAACCCATGGAAAAATTTCAAGGCATTATGGCATCAAAAGGAGATAAAACCTTAATAGAAACCAATTGTAACTATGTGGAGGATTAGATCTTTTTAACAGATAAGGAATTCAAAGTAACAATCATAAAGAAATTCAGTGAGAAAAGAACCTAGAAATAAAACAAAACAAAACAAAACATCAAAGAGGCATAAGAAAAAGCAGTCAATAAATCAGCAAGCTCAAAAATAAAATTAAGGTCAAGAGGGTAGGTCGGCCCAAACCTTGCCACCTCACACTTTGAAGTAACTTTACTGATTTCTGTAAGT
>RJWH01005581.1:0-73264 GCA_004363575.1 Solenodon paradoxus | reverse complement strand
CACAGGGGGACAAACCCCAGCAGGCCAGGAACATGACAACGACTCCGCTTCCATACAAAGGGAAAGGGGAAGCTTTACCTAGAGAGATGACAGTCTCATAGTTGTCCTGCATTACACCATTGTAGAGGGCCTTCTGAGTGGCATCCAGTAACTCCCACTCTTCCTGGGAAAAATACAGGGCCACTTCTTCAAATGTCAATAAGCTCTACAGGAGAAAATGGGCTTTGGCTCAGTACTTGCCACCACAGAAACAGCCCAACCACCCGGCCCATGCACTGCACATGGGCTGTTTTTGTTAAGGTGGGAAGGCAGAACGGAGGCGGCAAGGGATCAGCAAATAGCTTGGAAGGTGCCCAGCTCCCCAGGGAGAACACGCAGGCCAACGTGCCTCAGAGCAGCTGCTGGGCAGTGGGACATGGCAGCGGGAAAGGCAGTCCCCAACAGCTGGGAGTTGAGCTCACCTGGGACTCAGCCAAGACAAGCTCAGGTGCCAGTGTCCAGTCTTTGGTGTTTGTCTGCTCAGGAGAGGCTAGACCCTGGTGAGCAGGCACAGCTGTGGGTGGAAAAGAGCCAGAGGAAAGTTCTCCCGCTTGTCTATGAACATCTTGAGCTCATCTCTAAAACAGAGGTCCTGATCCTTTCAGTAGAGATGGGACGTTTTACAAGTGCTGTGCATGGTGTGCAGAAGTGCTCTTCCATTTTAACAACCACCAAATTTCTCCAGCCCCTGAGCAGGACGCCCAATTTTCATGAGGATAAAAGAAAAACAGTTTGTGTTTTCCCCTCATAACTTGTTCCCAAAGGCAAAAACTAAACATACTGAAAGTGAAGGTCAGGGACTCCAGAGTACAGCAGTAGATGTAGCTCTTTATCATTTATTTTTCTGGGTACACAACTGGCTCACATTCTGCCACCGACAGCCCATTTCTGATCCCAATTCCTTCCGTGCTTTGAGGATGAGGTAGCCCAACCTTCTCCACGTTTCTAATGAAGAATCTGTGGTGTTTTACACGTCTGTGGTTTGGACATTTCTGTACCTTAAGTCAACCTCCACCTTCACCCACAGTGGGTCTATTCTATTGTTTCTTGTGGGGGGAATCCTAATAGCTAACATCGCTATATCTGCAGATCCAGAGCAGAATACCCCAAAAATGCTCACAGTGTGCAAGTTGAACAGATTACTATCACAGCTCCCCAAGGAAATGATCATGACGTTCCTTACCCTTCTCACATACAGGCTCAGATTTTTTATGAGTGTTTCTGCTCTGGTCTTCTGGCAGACCCTGGTATGTGCTCCAAAATTCTTCATCCTGGGACATGCCCACTGGCTGGGGCTCTGCTGGCTTTAGCTTGAAGCCTGAGGCTGCTGTTGTTTCTCCCAAGAGCACTGCCTCCTTTCCCAGATCACGGACCACAACCTAGAAATAATCCCCATCCTGTTACTTGTAGAACTTACTTTAGGTTTGGGGCTGGCAATAGATTGAATAAGCGTAGATTCAGATTATTGGATGTGTAAGACACTAAAAGGAAATGACAAAAAAAACTTAAAAGAAATACCAGGCCACTAATTTTGCATAAAATCTGGGAAATTAGGATAAAAGACAAAAGGGTGAGGTTACTGTCAGCTGTTCAGCAGAAACCTCACCCATTGCATCCAACCCAGTGAAGAGCCCTGGCAGGGTTGTACAGGCCCCATTATCCTGCCTGGACAGGCTTTCTCTCTGGACTTTGATCCCTGCCTTACTACCTCTGCCTACTTTCAAAACAAAATTAAGTGAATTTAAAATGTTGTCCTGTCAGCCAGATTTCCCTAGGGCCAGAAAAGGTTTTCAGAGAATGGGAATGGAAGAGAGGAAAAAGGGGTATAGAGTCTGGTTCCAACCTACCTCCAAATGATTTGACACCAAACATCTGCCCTACCTGACATTCTTCCCAACAGGCCTGACGCCACTGGCCAAGGGCGTACTTGATCCCTACACACCTTCAGAGCTGGGAACAACCACTCACACAGGCAGTGCAAACTCTGGTCAGCAGAGAGAACGCCGTCCCTCCCTCAGTGCCTTCTCTCATCTGCCGAGATGTCCAAATCTCTGCTTCCCCCTTTCCTTTTCTCTCCCTCTGCAGTCTACCCCTAGCTGTTTGATTTCTTCTCTTTACTATTCCTGTTTTCTTTTGGTCTCTAATTGTTTTCTCTTTTTTGATCTGCCCTATTCCATCTCTTTGTTGTTTTTTGTTTCTAAGAACTTAAGACTTGGTTCCTTGGTCAAGACAGACTAGGCTCATTACTTTCAATTCACCCTGGTTTCAAAGAGAGTAAAAAACAATTCTTTTCCTCTAACGCCAGTATCTCCAGAAGTTGTAGACTATTAGTGGGAGTCTGTTTCAGCTCCTGCTGCAGAAGTCCTAAAGGAGTAACAGAAGAGTCACCTAATTTACCTTCTTTCTCACTTAACTGAACAGACCACCGATACAGCTACCCTCCTCCCATTTCACTGTACGTATCAGGAATCTTCTCACCCCAGTCCTCGTCTGACCAGGTTCCCTCTGCAAGTGTTCTACGAGGGTCACAGCCTCCTCAAGGCTCTGCAGATGTTGATTCTTTATCTGGGTCAGGGTGTCCTCAGGCAGAATGGTCAGGAACTGCTCCAGCACCAGCAGTTCCAAGATCTGTTCTTTTGAGTGGATTTCTGGCCTCAGCCACCGATGGCACAACTCCTGAAGCCGGCCAACAGTGTCCCGGGGTCCAGCTGCTTCATCATAGTGGAAACTCCGGAAGTGCTGGCGAGACCTCTCAGAACTGAGACTGTCCACTGAGGGGGCATATTTCTTACTCTGACCCTCGGAGCTCTCTGTCACAGATCCTCTGGTCTCCCGCAGAACTCTGGTCTGAAGGTCCAAGTCCTTGGCCGCCTTCAGATCCACTGTCATCATTCTGTTCCAGGAGCAGTTCCACTGCTGTATTGGACCCTCCTCCAGCACCAGTTTTGAGAAGGGAGCCCAGCCTGGTCTGGTACAAACTCAATAAAAGGATCTTCTTCCTAAGGCACTAAAAGCAGGAAAAAAGTACATGTCAAAAGAAAGTCACATGGACTTTACTACTTGTTACATATTACAAGAGAAAAACTGAGGCTCTGCTTTGTCTTCTCTTTAAAAATCAAATGCCAACCCTTTTTCTCCTTTCCTTTCTATTATTCAAGTGAAACAGCACAGCTCAGCCAGAAAATGTTGATCACTGACGATGCCTAAAAAAATTTTTTTTTTTTAAGAAAGGTTGGTGGGTGAAAAAACTGGCACTTATTTGCTGAAAAGAGCTGGATTATCTGAAGATTTAACTGCTATACTCCCATCCTCCACATGTCAAAGAAAGACTAGAACCTACTAAGCTTCTCTCCAATGCTATCATCCTAGCGTGCTTTCTTTACAAAGGGGGTTACAATATTTCTTTTCTTTTTCTTTTTTTTAAAGGAGCAGGCAGGAATGAAGGCAGTGAGCTGAGGCTGGCAGGCAGGGAGAGAAGGAAGAAGCGTTTACTTATTTTAGTTGTTCATCTTGTTTCTCCCCCCCTGGGACATGAATCCTGGTCCTTGGGATGTATGTGGACCACGCTCTCACAGTGGAAGGCAGCTGACCTAACCGCTACTCCGCCAGGGCGCGACAATACAGGAACACAACGTCTGTGCCCTTCATCTTCTTGTGAAGATGAGAGACTTCACTTCGTGGAACACTGGACATTTTCCTTTCCAATGGCAGGAGGGCTCAGTGAGCCCTTCTACCAGCAGGAAGAGTAATTAGGACGGAAAAATGGCCTCATTCTTCTCAAGCAAACGTGCCCCCAATTAAGTGACCAGCGCTGACAGGGTCCTTCTTTGGCGCTCTGCCAAGACCTGGAGCGTCTTCTCTGCGGAAGACCGACCCTATTTTTGAAAGTCTTCACTAGCGCCTGAAAAAATGACGGCTGGTGCTGGCTGGAGAAAGCCGCAGAGAGGAGCGGCGGCGGTGGCCGACTTCACACGTCTGGAGGACCACCGAGCGGTCCGCGCCAGCCGCGACAGCCCCGGAGCCGACCCAGCCCCAAGTTCCGTCCGAGGGGCCCCCAAGGGCTCCCAGCGGCCGCCCGCGCCGCCCAGCGCTCCAGGGCCCGCGGACACTCCGGTGCCTCCGCGTCAGCACGGCGGGTCTCGGCGGCCCGCGGACGGCGCCGCCTCAGGAGACCAGGACGAGCTCCGCCGGGCGGGCCGCGCCGCGGGGAAAGCGCCTGACCGCCCGCCGCCTCCCTCCGGGGCGCCGCTCGGGTTACCTCTGACGGCGCGGCTTCGCGGAGGTCGCTCCTCCGTCCTCGGGCTCCCCTGCAGCCGCCGCCGGGGGAGCGCGGCCGGAGAGCGCAGCTGGGCACACGCGGCAGCGCCCCTGGGCCTGCCCTCCCGGCGCGCGTCTGCTCCGCCCGCGACGCCGGAAGCGGAAGTGACGTCTCCGGAGGCTCGCGGCCCCGCCCCGCCCCGGCGGCGGAAGAAGCGGCACCGCGGCGCGGTGGCGGTGGCGGCCACTGGCGGGTGGCCCGAGCTCCGCCGCTTGCCGCCCGCGTGCGAGCGCTCGTCGCGGGCTGGCCGCAGCTTGCGCAGCCACAGGCGCCTCTCGGGTCGGGATCCGCGCTCCCTTCGGGTTGGCGCTCCCGGCGAGTAGGGCTGCGGGCTGGGAGGTAGGTCCCGCCGCTGTTCTCCGGGACGAGCGGAGACCCGCGCCGCCCCGGCGTCCCCTCTGCCCCACAGCGGCCCCGAGGCTGGGAGCCGCGGTGTCCGGCGGGGCCCGGGCAGGCGCGCTCTTCTCGCTGCGGACCGCACCAGAGGCGGGGCGGTCGGCCTGCCACACGTAGGGAGGGTTAGAGTTCAAGGCCACGTGGAGCGGTGGTCGAGGGCTTGAAGGGGAGAGGAGAGGGCACCTGGTAGGTGCATCCTGGGCGTCCCTGGAGGTCAGTCTGAAGGGACAGCGAAGGTGGTGGTCATCGTTAGGACATTATGCTCTTTGCTTTTGGGCAGAATGGACTTCTACGCATAGATCTCGACCCATTTCAAGAGAAAGAGATTAAGCAGAAGCAATAATAACAATAAACTACTGCCTGAATCACCTGAATGTTTCAAAGCAGGTTCATTCCTTGGGGTCTCAGCCAGGCTGGGACTAGGCGTCTCCAGAAGTAATGGTTGTTTTCTGTTTCTGAAGCCAGCAGACAGTGATGCTCTGAGCACCGAGATTCTCATCACCTGGGTCTCTGCTGAGCACGTCTTTGAACGAATTACACTGAGTAAATGACGTCCAGACCTTGGGTGCCATTGGCCTGAGCCAATGAGCCCTGACTCATTTTGTTTGGGCAAATGGGGAGAAGAGCGTGGGAACAGAGAGCCTGTGAAAGGAAGAGGAAAGGAGGCACTGGACAAGCGGTGAGCAGGCAAGGAGGGCCACCGTTCACTTTCACTGTGTGAAGGGTGGTGCCAGTTGCCCATTGCAGCAGACCCGGAGTCTTCCCTTTGACTCCGCCTGCCCCTGCACTCCTGGGCACTATCTGAGAGATAACGTTCAGCAGAGAAGTGGTGGAAGCAAGTAACTTGGAGTTTATTCTGAGACTCCACTTAACTGTGTAGCAGGCTGCATGTTTTTGTTGGGTGAGGGCTTGAGTTAATGGTGTTACTGTTGACTAATGAATACTTTTCTTCCTCCTTTTCCATTTCTACTTGTTGCCACTTACTTATTTCCTTCATTGTAGCTGCCTCTTTTAGAAAGTTGCTTGATCTTGACATGTCATTGGCTGGCCCTATACTATTAACTATTTAACTGTTACCTACCATAGGCTTTCATGCTCCACTTAGTGCTCCGTAACTCACAGTGGCATTTCTTGCAACAAGTGTTAGGAAAAAACCTAAGTCTCTGGACTCCCCTAGATGAGAGACTTGCCAGAGTTCCGTGTTGTTGGGGATGAATGAAATCCAGTTACGTTCTGCCCTAAAAGAGAGGCAAGATAACTGGGGCGGGGGGACCCAAAAAATCATTTTTTTCATTTCTCTAACATACTTTTCTTTCTTCATAGCACCTGGGATGGAAAAAAGTGGCAGTTTTTGTTTCTCCACATGAGGTCGTATGTCTGGAATGAGAACCATGATGTTGATCTACAATAGGACATCATGAAGGACCTGGAATGGCACTGGGCAACACCAGGAGGACATGAAAGGAATGTTTAAGGATGTAGAGCTACAGAAGAGCACCAACAAAAGGATTCCTGGGAAGTAACTGATCACATACATCAGTAGAGAAAATTTTTCAGTTTTTTCGGCAAGTGCAAAAGTTGAGTCTTGGTCAAATTAAGCTAAATCTACACTGAAAAGAAATCAGTTCTCCAAAATGAAATACATGATACTTACCATGCTAATGTAAATTTAGGAAAACAAATGATAGGACAGATCTTTCTAAAATGCTTTCACTGTGGTAAAATATTTGTAAAATTCTTTGACTCATCTCAGAATTGCAGTGACTCTGAAACTTGCTAATATCCCAAAAATGGAAGCGTTGCCCTGAAAAATAATCCCCGAGAATACACAAGATGTACACAAGGATGATCTGAGAGGAGAAGTGCCACTAACTAGCTCTCTACATACTTACAGGTTACCTCGGTAAATGTAAGAAGCACTCATTAAAAACTCAAGTTTTTGAGAATGCTCTATTGAAGAGCATTCAGTTCTTTCATACTGCCACAAAAGTTAGACTTCATTCATACGGACAAGAGAACCATATTGCACGACTGTTCCAGCTCTGCAGGTGGCCAGTGCGAGGACCCTGTGGTTTAGAGTCCTTATCCAGGTGGAGGGACTGCTGCACGTGAACAGTATGGACAGAGAATGTGAGCCTGGCTTTCCTTTTCAGCAGTAAGGTAAAATCAGGTCTTTTGGAAGGGAGAAGTCACACCAAATCTCTGCCACACAAGACCATTCTTTTTGTACCTTTAAGGCTTTCAGACACTCTTCTTAATCATCACTTTTTATTGTGAGTTATCTCTTAGGTCTGTTCTAGGGGGCACAACGCCCTCCTCTTCCTTCTGTGTCATTTGCTGTGTCATTAGGGAAGAGTATGCAGGTGATCCTCTTCTTCCTGACTGGTGCTGCTGTGTCTGGAGGGAGAGGAGCAGCGAGTTCTCAAAACCCATCACCCATGTCTTTCAGGAGCCTAGCAGCTGGACAGGCCTTGGGCAGCAGCGGCCTGAGCGCGCCTCCACCTGCAGACTAGCACTTCAGTCATGAGCCCTCTCCGGTCAGCTCACTGCCTTCAGTATAAATGCCTGTGCCTTTGGGGGCTTTAACCTAGATCTTTGGTTTTTTTGTTGTTTTTTTTTGGGAGGGGGGGTGTTTGGTTTTATTTACAATGTTTTTTTTTCTAATTCAAGAAGTCTTTTTCCTTTGTTTTCTCCAGTTGGTTATTTGAAACCTAATTCAGTATGAATAAGAGAGGGAAATACACAACACTGAACTTGGAGGAGAAAATGAAGGTTTTAAGTTAGGATTGAAGCTGGGCAGCCTCTCAAAAGTGTGATGGATGAATTTGGAATCAGTAAATCAACATTTTATGACATTCGGAAGAATAAGTTGATTTTGGACTTTGTACTGAAGCAGGACATACCACTAGTAGGGGCTGAGAAGAGAACGTGGACCACGGGCACCAAATATGGAGACGTGGATGCTGCTGTCACACGTGGTACCAGCAGGAGTGCTCGGCCAGCCTCCCCGTGAGGTGTGGAGCTCCAGGCCGCGGCAGAGATTCGCAGTGTTTTGGGCGGACGGAATTTAAAGCCAGCACTGGTTGGCTTTTTCGATTTCGAAATAGGCATGCAATTGGGAACTGGAGAGTGTGTGGGCAGCAAGTCCTAAGTTCAGCTTCAGAAAATATTGAGCCATTTTGACAAAAACTGTCCATGCTTATTAAAGAGGAGAGCCTGCACCTAGCTCAGCTGCACAGTAGGGATGAGACAGAGCTTTTCTGGAAGTCAGTGCCGGAAAACCCTCAGGTCAGCAGAAAAGACGTCTGCCTGCCAGGGAGGAAAATTAACAAAGAACGGTTGTCTGCTCTTCTATGTGCCAGTGCAGATGGAACGCATAAGTTAAAGTCAATCATTACTGGCAAATCAAAGCTGCCCAAAAGTGTGCAAGAAGACATGCATATTCCCTGTGATATATAAACCTAGTAGAGAAGGTTTACCAGAGAATTATTCTCAGAATGGTTCTTACAAAACTTTGGCCCGGAGGTCAGGCACCATCAGCTTCATGTTCGAAGATGCCACAAGAGGATGTGAGGGCACTGTTACTTCTGGACAGTTCCCCAGCGCACCCTTCCAGGGTCACTAGCCAGTGAGGACAGGTGAATAAAACACGTGTTCTTCCCCCGTAATGCTTCCGCCTTGACTCAACCAATGAATCAAGGTGTGATCTTGAACTGCAAACGACTTTATAGGTGGAAGCAACTCGAAGACAGTCTTATAATTTTTGAAGAGAGTGATGATGAGCAAGATAAAGGAGAAAAAGGAGCTTCTAAGATTAAAATCTACAACATAAAAACTGCAATTTGTAACTGGGCAAAGAGTTGGGATGAAGTAAAACAAGTAACTACATAGCAAACGCCTGGAAAAATCTCTGCAAAAAGGAGCCTGAATATGACCTTCGAAGCTTAGAAGATGGGGATTATAGAGAAATTCTTGAGAAGTGTGGAGAGTTAGAAACCAAGCCAGGTGAGAGGTTGTGGTTAAATGGGGATGAGGAAGAAAAAGGTAACCCCCCAAAAACAAAAGGTGAGATTACAAAGGACGCTGCTCAGAAAGGAGGGGGAGCAGAGCTTAGGTCGTCTGCTGTGAGGGAGTTTGAACTCCCTTCCTGACTTCGTGGATGCCGCACGGAGTTGCAAAGGTTCTGTTTCACACTGAAAGAGATGCAACAGGAAGTAATCAAGAAGCAGTTCCATAGTAGAATTCACTCGAGAATCGATGGTCTTTTGAAGCCCAGACCTCATACTATTAAAGATTCCTTCAATATGCCTTCAACTTCTGGTTGCAAAGGTTCTGTTTCACACTGAAAGAGATGCAACAGGAAGTAATCAAGAAGCAGTTCCATAGTAGAATTCACTCGAGAATCGATGGTCTTTTGAAGCCCAGACCTCATACTATTAAAGATTCCTTCAATATGCCTTCAACTTCTGGTTCTAGTAAGCATATTTTTGGTTCAAAGATTTCTGCAGTTATGCTAAGATGTAATGTAGACCTATTGTGAATTGCCATTGTTTTTATCAACTTACCTCACTTTGCATACCAATGCCCATTTATAGGTTGAATATAAAATATACAACTTGAAAATAATAAACTTATGTTTCCTTAAATGCATAAATCTATTTCTATTTTAGAGAAGGATCTGAATGAGGAAATATTATCCCAGATTATTTAAAATGGAGTGGAAGTGGGGAAAGCAATAAATTCTATCTTAATGAATTCAGAGCATATAACAACTCCTATGCTGACTGGTCCTGGCTACTTTTCAGAAGACCGATGGGATAGATCGTTTTTAATTTAATGGTAATACATTCTCTGCTTTCTTAAATCTATTACCATCTATTTGGTGTTTGTTTTCCTCTTACTGTGTAAGTAACAAGCTGACTGTGGAAGATACATAAACAAATAAAAGCACCCAAGTTCTAGGGACCAATGGTAGTCTCTCCCAACACAGGTTTAGTTCATGTATTTTACAGACAGGCTGATTACATCGTAAAGTCTTAACATTTTATGCTTTGGCATTTGTAGAACATATGATTGTATCCAAGTATTTATTTAATCCTCATAATAACCACCCTTCCTTTTTAAAAATAGGTAAGGAAATTGAGGTTTTAGAGAATTTAACTTGACTAAGGTCACAAAGCTAGTTAGTAGCAGAGATGAGATTGAAATTCTATTTAATGCCAAAACTCAGGCTTTTAACTAGAATGTTTCACAGAATTTCCTCCAAGTCATTAAAATTTCTTCATAAACTTCAGAGTTAATGGCTTTGTAATATTCCACCGTGGAATGTACCACATCAGCTGAATGAACCATTCTCCTGTTGAATACGGTTTGCCTCCTATTTTTCAAACTAAATATGGTCGCCTTTTTGCAGTCACTCGAAGGCGGGTTAGTAGAACCACGTCGAAGAGTACATGCTTTTTCTAAAAATTGTGATATACATTATTAGTTTCCACCAGTTTGGAATTACTTATTTCTACCACTTTGAAAGTACTTACCCCAATATATCAATCCCTGCATTAAATATTACTACGCTACTAGTTTTTACTAATTTTATCACCCCCACCCCAAAGGGTATTCTGACGGCTGTGCCTATGTTAACATAGTCACACGTACACTGACTTTGCAAATAACAGCAGCTTTGTTAGGACTGTTCTTGATGTTTTCTGTTTTGTTGTTTTAAAGGAAAGCCAGGTGCAGCCTGGAAGAGAGAAGCAATTTTATTCCATTTGTCATTTAGTTGCTCACACTGGTTGTGCCCCCCGAGGGCCCAGGGGTGCATGTGTGGCCTGCTCATCCAGAGGGGACTGCCCCAGCTGCTAGCCCACCAGCGCGTGCCACCCTTACTGGTTTTTAATGTTTCCTTCCTCAATGAGTTCAAGGACCTCTGTCTCGGAGTGTGTTCCAGTGGTCACACTAGTCAACAAGGGACATATTAGTGAGTACATGGAACACAGGTTCTATTCCCCCTCCAGTACCCTACCATTTTCACCACCGATTCACGGGTTTCAAAATAAGGCAAATGCCCCCTTACTCTGTATTTTCAAAGATGTCCAAGCTACTCTTTTAATTCTTCAAGATCAATTTAAGCATAAAAATCTATTCAAGTCTCCCCAACAAACACACACACCAACTGGGAATTTATTAATAATTTAAATAAAATTAATTGAGAAGTTAAATTTGTATTGTTTTCTCTAAAGCCATAAATGTTTTCTTCTAACGGAGTCCTCATACTTATTATTTTTGTCATGAGTGGGAATTGTGTTATAATTGGTTTTTGTTGTGTTTTTAACCTTGTAAATTTAATAGTTCTTTTTTGTATCAATATTATTGCCCAGGATTTACAGCAAAAATTAAATATTCATCAGGCACCCTCACATTCGCTTTAGGCTTTATGCTTCCTTGATTACATCAGCTGGCAGGCTAGTGGAGGCTGGGAGGGAAGCTCTTTAGCAAGCAGCTTGACTTTCTTTTATAAAGTAGGATTTATCCCGAATGACCCATAAGTTGAGGGTGGGATGAGGGAGAGGCCGTGTCAGGGCCAGCTGGCGAGAAAAGCAGGAACTACAGGTCAGGGCCAGATCATGCTGAGGTCAGCCAGCTTTAACTCTGGGCCTCCTGAAAGCTTGATCGCGTCTGCCTCCCGGGACTTGCTTTGCATCAGACTGCAGATCTCGTGTAAAGTGCCACCGGAGTTCTATGTGAGAACCCAAAAGGCTTGCTCAGCAATTCAGCGACTTCTACAAACAGGAGCCTGCTGACCTGACGGCCCCACCGCAGCCTCCTGTCTGGAGCCTTTCGGCCCCTCCGCCGACGGATTCAAAAGGTTCATAGTCAGTGACTGAAACTCTTAACGCTGCTGGACCCCGACACACTCCTGGGACAGGCCCTTGGTTCCCATTCCAGGATCAACGCCTCTGCCGTCATCCTGCAGCCTGGTTATATTTCTCTGGTGGATTCTCAGCACTGGTCTCCATTTCTCCCTCCTCTGCCCACCCCCTTTCTTGTCCCCTCAGCACAAAGGCTGGACAGGAGGAGCCCCTCCCCGCCGATGACATCCCCCCCCCCCCCCCGGGGGCTTATCACTCTATTTAACGACCCAACCTCTAGGGGCGGCTGGGCCAAGACGTCCTTCCACCCAGAGGCTGCTTTCCAGGCACCCTAGCTCTGCTGATGCAGAACAGCTCAGGCCCCATGGGCCCACAAGCACCCAAGGGGGTGGAAGGGCCAGGCCATGGGCCGCCTGGAGGTGGGGTGCGCTGATCCCAATTGCCGGCAGAGGGGAGACGTTTGGAGCCTGCCAGCCCTGTCTCCCTGGCGTGCTCCAGAACCGCAGGGGTGGAGGGGGTGGCAGACCCCCACACAGGCCTGGAAAGAACTGTCATCCGGTTCTGGAAGCCATTCCCGAGGGTTAGCAATCCCTTATTGGGAGGCTGGGGCAGGACACTCCCCCACAGAGAGGAAGTCCCCTCAACAGCAGCAGCACCTTCACAGGGGAAGCCCACACCCTGACCCTGAGTTTTCCTGCCTTGCGGGGAAGAGAGGGTAGAGAAACTAACAATTCCGCAGAAGCCCAGAGACATAGCCCTGCATTCCAGAAACTTCTCCCCAACCTTCCTGCCTGGGGGAACATCACTGTGCCCTGGAGCAGGTGTGGGTGGTGGTGAGTCACTGCTTCTGGTTTCTGACTGAAGCTACCCCGACATGCAGGATGTCCTGGTAAGGGCTTGACATTAGTTAGAAGATTTTTATGTGGCCTAAACCAATTCTCATCAACCATTTTTTGTTACATTTACCTGGACCATTTCCATGGCCTAACTGCACGCCTGACGCAAGATTTAGGCCAAGTGAAAAATGTATCGTCAAAGGGAATCATCAGCCTTCCTCCTGAGAATGGAAATCAGTTTTTAATCAGAAGCGCTTGCAAGCTGGCTAGAAGGCGGAACAGCAATGAGGAGTTCCCTAGTGCTGACTGGTTTCCTTTAACACACAGCAAGACCTGTAAAACAGCTTTCTTGTTGCCAGTGTGTGTGAAACGTTCACAAAAAGTACCAGGCTTAAGGCCGTGGTGGTGATTTTGCATATTCCAAAATCCTGTTGATAATGTAATAACTCAATAGTAAATTCTTCTGCTTTGCAGCATCTCAAACCTCACATTTCAGGTTATGACGCTGAGGACCCTAAATGCATTCATTCCTGCAGTAAAAATCCTTAGAGTGGTTTCTAAGGGGTTCATCTGGGAGGGAAAATCTGCTGCTTGTTTCACACTTCTCCAGTCTCCGCACCACGGGGCCTGTAGTGCAGGCGTCTGGCCTGCTGCTGTCAGTCTGGCCCAGCTTGGAGGGGAGTCTCTGGCCAGGAGCCTGCCCTGCTGCTGCTCTCACCCATCTGCCTCTACAAGCACATTGGCTCTTCTCAGGGTCAGTGCACATTGCCGGGTCTGGATTCTAGTCCCCCCAATGTCAATCTGATATGAAAGCAGGAGGAATCTAGACTGGTTTCTTTTACAAGAAAGCATGACTGTAAAAAAGTGAGCGTGTACTTAGGCCACCGAGTGACCTTCTCTGACATCGATCCTGCCTGTCCGTTACAGACCGTTTCCTGGAATTCTGCCTGTGTGGCCTGTGACCTCAGTGCCAGAAGCTCAGCAGAAAGTCTGCTCAGGTGGGACTGAGGCTCAGAGCTGTGCCATGCAGTGCTGTGACGCAGCTCATTAAAACAAGGACAAGAGCTCGCGTGAGGCGTTTGCTGGACTGGGGACTAAGTGGAGGCCCCAGCAAAGCCTCTTCGTGCCATGCTGAGCACCTGAAGGCCCTCCTCGCTCCCGCGCAAGCTGCAGGGCTCCAGGAGCGACTCCGGCTGGACCGTATCACGAGACGCAGGTGATGCTACGTGGTGGCAGTGTGGGCAGGGGTGCTTCCATTCGGATGAGCTTTACAATCCACATGTACTGCCATCTTAACCCGAGTTCAGTGACACTAATTCAGTGCTCACCCACTCCCTGGCACCCGCAGTCCTAACAGCCCTGTCCTGCTCCAGCTGTCCATCCCAGTCCGCCTCCCTCCCCTCCCCCTTAATCCCACACGACCACCGCCCCTTTCCTCTCAATACCGTGCCTAAGAAAAAAGGAGAGAAACAGTGAAATATTTAAAAAGTGCTTCGGACAAGCAAGGAAAATCTCACGCTAACCTGAGACAGGGCTGTTAAGGAAGCAGGGCTGCTTCCTCTTCTTAAAAGTGCTCCATTGCTAACGGACATGATTTCATCCTTTTCTCCTAAAAAAGCAGCTAGATATCTTCCTCCAAGGCCAAGCCCAGGGATGGGTTCCTGGCCTCGGGATCTCCGATTCTGGAAACTTTCTCCTTCCCCTGGAAAAGCTCTGCTACGACTACCCCCACGCGCCATTCAAAAAATGCCACGCTTTCCACAAGGATTTTGCCCTCCCCGTATCTTCCCACCATTAATGATCAATAACTCAGTTTTATCAGAACCATCTTGCCCTGGGAATCATTTGCAAAACCAAAATACTGTCTTTGAAGAGCCAGGTCTTCCTTTAGCTATTAACAAAAACCAACCCTTCTAAACAAAGAACCGCAGACATTTTTATTGCGGAAGGAAAACCGGGGACTATGACATGGCCCTGAGCGGCCCAGCCTAGGGCCGGCGCAGGCCACCCCACCCTCACTGTCTGCTGTCACCCTGGCTGGAGCCATCCCGATTAGCCGAGTAAGACCAGAAAAAGCAGGTCCTTTAAACACGGCAGGTGGGAGAAGGATCAACACCAGCGGGCAGAACAAAGGCCTTCAGCAAAACGTCAGACCCATGTTTCCTGAAAATGTTTATTAGCATCCAGACACATTTGCAACAGGGAAGGCATGACCCCGATGCTGTAGGAGGAGCATTTCCAAATTCTCCCTAGGGGTCCGGCTGTCACGGACCCTCAGGAGACCCCGGAGTTTGTCCGTGTTTCTCTGACAGGCAGGGGAGGTCTCCAGCTCTGCTAAGAGCAGAACAGTTCACACTGCAGCTCCCCTGCCATCTCCTGGGCTGACCTGGAAATGCCATCTTGCGGGTTCCCTTAGGTCTCTGGTCCATTTTGCCTGAGGCCAGGTTTGCACTCACTTCAGGGCCGCAAGGGGAGGGCACTGGGGGGCTTCCCAGGAGGGCCCCCTGGAAACCTGCGACTCACCAGTCTTCGCGGCCTCCCAGCCGGTCCCTAGGGGACTCGGCCTCTCTTCTTTGGTCTCAGGGTCTAGAAGCCCAGAGGCTGCTGCTGAATTGCCCAAGTGAGGAAGCAGCGCACAAAGATCCCGTGGCTTCCCAAAGTTACGGGGACAGACGGTGGACAGAATAAGGCACCCGAATCACAACTAGTGTAACGGACTGAGGGGTCGGGGGCACCCCGGACAGGGGCGCCTCAGAGAACTCAGCTCTGAGCAGGTCACCTCGAAGACTTGCCATACTCATCGTTCAGACAGAAGTCCTTCTCCTCGTAACGACCCCCTCTTGCGCTCCAGAGCGAGCACCTGGAAACGCAGAGGTCCGCTGGGGAGGTGGCCGCCCCGGGGGCAGCGCCCACGGCCTAGCCGGTGTGAGTTCTCTGGTGACTCACGAGACGGGAGCTCCGGGAAAAGCTCTCCCCGCACTCCGAACACTTGTAGGGTCTCTCCCCCGTGTGGGTCCTCAGGTGGCGAATGCGATTGGAGCTGTGCGAAAAACTGTCCCCGCACTCATGGCAGGTGTAGGGTTTCTCGCCCGTGTGGACCCTCTGGTGCCGGATCAGGTTGGACCTGTGAGAGAAGTTCTCCCCGCAGAGGGCGCACTGATAGGGCTTCTCGCCCGTGTGCGTCCTCTGGTGCCTGGTGAGGTGCATGCCCTGCCGGAAGCTCTTCCCACAAGTCGAACATTCGAAGAGTTTCTTCTCGGCCTTGGGGGCTCCGTGATGCGCCGGAAAGGGGGCGCTGTCACCCACGGCTTCCCTGCACTCAGAGAAGGGGTACAGCCGCTCCTTCTCGTGCGTTCTTTCGTGTATGACGAGGTGTGAACTCCGAGAGAAACTCTTGCCGCACTCTGCACACCTGTAGGGCCTTTCTCCCGTGTGGATCCTCTGGTGCCTCAGGAGGTTGGAGCTGTGCGCGAAGATCTCCCCGCACTCGGGGCACTTGTAGGGCTTTTCCCCTGTGTGCGTCCTCTGGTGCCTGTGGAGGTTGGAGTTGCAGGAGAAGCTTTTCCCGCAGACGTTACACTGATAGGGCTTCTCCCCCGTGTGGGTGCGCTGATGGCGAGTCAGGTGCGTGTTCTGACTGAAACTTTTTCCACATTCGAGGCACTTGTGGGCCTCCTCTCCCAAGTGTGCTCTGTGCAAGGACAAAAAGTGTGGGTTCCCACCAAAGATTTCACTGCACTCCACGCCCACACACAGCCTTTCCGCCGCGTGTATCCTCTGGTGCCTAATGAGATTCGAGTTGTTAGAGAAATTTTTGCCACATAAGGGACATAAGTGGAGCTTCTTTGGCTGCTGTTCCTTTGGTCGTCCCAGGTCTCTGCAACTCGAGACCCCCACCACAGACTGCTCCATCCGATCTTCCGGGGGAGACTCCCAATGCCCGTCTGCCCTGTCCCGAGGCCTTCCCTGCTCAGGACTCCAGGGCACCTCCCCTCTGCTCTGGCCCAGGAGCAGTGCCTGAGGGTGGATGCTCTCAGGGGAAACGGACCGGGCACTTTCTTCCCGGTTCTCAAATTTCTCTTCCCCTAGTAGAGCAAGAGAAACAAAGCCTAATTATTTCTACTTTGGAGAAAAGCAAACCCCACTTATCTGTGGCTGCCTGTAGGTCAGAGGCCCTGAAGAGCTGGCTCTACCCCAGTTTCCCATCTTCCCCCGACAGGTCAAGCCTGGACAAGGGCTGGGGCCATCGCTCAGGAAGTAACCCAGACCGTCCTGGAATTCCCTTGTGGAGGCCCCGACCTCCCTTCTCCACTGAGCCTCTGGCTTCTGCCCTTTGGGTATGGGTGGGAAGGAACAGGGCTGGGACCAGAGTGGGCAGGTGAGCCCAGGAGTCTATGTCTCCTTACGTCTTGTCTTGCACCACAGGTGCCTTGCCTACGTCCGTGGGATGGAAGGGGGCAGTGCTGACCAAGGGAAGCAAGGGACCTCACTGGCAGTGGGGATGTGGGCTCCCACCCAACCCTCCACAGCCTCACTCTCAAAAGCAGGAGGCTCCTGGGGCGGGCTGCTCATTCCATTCCTTACCTGGAGCCGGGCTGCTGGGACTCACGCCCTCTTTACCAGTCTGAACCAGGGGTTCCCATGGCTTTCCTCCACGCTCCATTGGGGCCCTGAGGGTCTCCTGACTGGGAACCTGAGACTCTGTTCACAATGAGAGAAATAGATTTTGCTATCACTGTATTCCTCTACCAGGCAGGGAAAACAAACACAGTCTTGTTCCCTAGCCTCAGCGGATGAAGACAGAAGCTGTAATAACTCTGACAATTACTGGGAATATACACTAAATGGTTCCCATGGTTACCTCCAGAGAAAAGAAGCTGGGGAGGGGAGACTGGCACTTATCACATTTGGAAGTGTTTTGTAATACAACAAAATCAATTGGAGTAAGACAACTACCTCAGTTCCTTGAGATATCAGTTTAATATTACAAAAAATCCTCAACTCTCACGTATAAATACAGAGTAGAGCTCTGTCTGAGCATGTTACTCCAGAGAGATACATAACAATGTGATGGAGTAGAAGAGGAGCTGGGCTACAAGACAATTCTGAGGTTACAACTCGAGTGCAATTTCTGAGCAGTGCTACAAACAAAACCTAGAACCTCACTCCAACTCCTACAGACATGGACTGTGAACAGTTTAGCTTCAGCACACAGTGGCGGCTAAGGTGTTAAGCTTATGCCTGGGGAGCAGTCCACATACCCCTAAGGACCCAGGTTTGCGGCTCAGGGTGGAGACAACTAATATGAATAAATAGGCACGACTGGGCCAATCGCCTCCAAAGGAGCACAGGCCACAGACCCCTGGGTTCAAGTATGGGCCTGGGAGGGGGTTGGGGGGAATGAAAAAATAAAAGTAAATGGGTGCTTCTTCCTCCTTTCTTCCTGATTGCCTATTTGTCTTCATTCCTGTGGGCACCTTTCCTTTAAAAAAAAAATAAACAAATGCTTCTTACTCTTCTCTTCCTTCCTCTTTAAAACAACAAGTTTTGTTCTAAGAAACTGTGATCTGGACTGTTCTTTCTCAATGGCACTCAGACAGCTGTGCCCCAAGGGTGCCGGCAAGGGCAGTGACAGGGAACCTGGAAGGGGCCATGGAAGGGAGCCCTGTGCAGAATTAATACAAATGAATTGACATGTGCTTCTCTTTAGGAAAATCTGATGCATAAAAATAATGCAGACACAGCCCTATGGCTCAGTAGCTAAGGTGCAGGTCACGTAAAGTCCAAGGACCCAGGTTCAAGCCCCAGGGCTGGAGGGAAGGAAAAACAAACAGATCTCTAAAATAAGCAGTATGACTCCTGCCCTTTGTATCAATGCACAATCCTATTTTATGTTTTTTTAAGACTTCCTCCAATTTTTCATCCCGAGAATTTTCACAGAGACAGAAAATTTAAAGGAATCATACGATGTTTGTATACCCTTCCGCTAAACCTAAGTATTATAGGTCTTATTTTTAGTTCAACACACAGATGCAATTTAATTCACGCTTAATCTATTAGGCCTGCTTTAGATATAGATATCATTTCCAAATGTCCTCAATTCCTGCATTTTAAAGGGCTGGGACAACTGATAGTCAGGAATGCTGATGTTAGTGCCCCAGAAATTTCTGTCTTTGGGGAAGGGCCTAGAAATACTAAAGGAAGTCAGAAGAATAAGCCTCTCAAAACTGCGAGGCATCTAGAATTCAGAGCCTCACGTACCCTCAACAAGTGTGGGGAGGGGCAGGCGGCGTCTGATTTGCTCTGCCCCGGGAGGGACAAACGGTTCAGATGCCCGGCCTCCGGCAGCGGACAGCCCATAAGTCTGCCAACTGTCAATTGGCAGATGTTTAGTGATTCCTTATTCAGGGACTTTAGACAAGGGGAGGCTTTCTGGAAAACCCCTAATGTAGGTCTGGGAAGTGAGTGTCTACGGGGCACAACCCTGGTCAGAAATGGCTTAGTCTTCAGCCCTGGAAAAGAAGTCCTTACCCAGTGTGTCCACATTCTCAAAACTCTCCTGCACCGTGTCCCTGGAGAGGGCCCTCTTACTAGGATCCTGGTGCCCCCATTCCTCCTGGGAGACGTACATGGCCACGTCCTCTAAGCTCTCAGGCAACTGAAACGGTACAAGATCTCCTTTAGCCCCCAAGGCACCAAGAACAATTCAAGCAGAGTTATGGGTTAAAGGGGTAAAACCCAGGACGGGGGAGGGGGTGGCGGGGGGAGGCGGGATGGGCAAAAGGTGCCAGGCCTACAAGTGAGGCATGGAGGAGACAAAGCAGGAAGGGAGGTGGATCTGGTAAGGGAAGGACCCACCACAAAGCAACAGGGGGGGACACACATAATGTAAACGTTTACATCACCTGGGGCCCAGTCACCTCCTTGTCTTCTATGTTCCCTTCAGGAGGAAAGAGAGAAAGCCAGGGAGCAGAAAACGCTGAAGGTTAACAGAAATCGCAGTGAGAATGGTATTCCTAATTCTTGGCAACCCATGACTTATCACACAGTATCCGTGCCCCAACATCCAGTTTCTGCTGGGAGGAATGAGCACTGAACAGGTGACAGAGGCATGACACAGGATACCCCAAAAGGCAGTGCAGAGTAAAGAACACCAGTGGTCTTCCCAGCTGGGCACAGGTTCAAGACCCCAGTCATTACCCCAGCTCTAATGTCTCTGTTCTGCATATGAAAGGACTTTCTAAAAGTCCATCTCCCCACCCCCAAAAGAACCCAAACCACCACTTCCAGGTTTTTCATACCACATCCAAGAAGCCCAAGTCAGAATTCACTTTCCTTGGCGGTGGTGACTCCATCCTGCTGGAGTCAGGCTACCCACAAGGCCCTCCTCCCTCCCTCCAGCCCAGGTAACTGTTCCTCACCCCTCTCCTTTACAGCCTGGGGGTCCCTTTTGGGGCTGGAGCTTAGCAGCTCCTGCAGCCTGGGGCCAGGGCTTCGCTCGGTCTCCATTGGCTCCAGCTTGAAGCTCGGTGACTCTCGTGCTGTTTCCAGAGGCAAAGGGTCCTCCAATAGCACTTCCGTCCCCCGCCCATGGCTGGTGACCTGGGGACCAACCCACATCACTCATCGTCACAGCAGGGCCGGCAGCAAGGGGAATCAGCACAGGATTCTGAGGGCAAGCCTTCCACTGGTGGTCCCTCTGGACCCAGCAAGAGAAGGGCGGTTTACTGAAGGCTTTTCTGGGCCTGTGTGCAGTCAGGGAAACGTGTGCAGAGAGCGGTTCCCTGTCTGCTCCCAGGCACACCTTCCCACACAGCTTTCTTGATCCACCTCATTCCCCCTGACCTCCCTCACCTTTTTAGATACTCTCGCCTCACCAAGGGGTAAGTCAAACTTGGGTGGCCTTGGAGGCAAGTGCCCTCAGAAGCTCAGTACCGGGCTGTTTTTCTAAGTTCATGAATAACTGAGACCCAGCTCGGGGGAGGATACCAGACTACTGACCCTGACCGCTATGAAGCACTAAGTATAAACCAGTAGTGGGACCAAAATTACATACCGCTCTCCTCTGACCTCAAACTAAAGAGGCGCAGGCTGTGTCATCTCATTGACCCGCGGCAAATGTAAGGCCCAAAGGGAGTAAGCTGCCCCAAATCACAAAGCTAGTACAGAGCAGTGAGGACTCGAACTTGCCAGCTAACTCCCAGGTTCATCCGAATGCAGACACTGCCTGCATGGACAGAAAGTAGTCAAGTTCACTGCTCTTTCTGTTCATCTGGCGGCAACCTGGATAATGAATCTAAACTACAAAAAGGCCCTACTCGGGGCGACCAGTTCGTTTGGGTAACTGGGCCAGAGCAAGTCCCAGTCCTCGGGTTCAAACAAAGCGCAGATTGAACAGCTCTCTCACCTGCTGTCTCAGTCTCCCAAGCTCTCTCTGCATATCTTCCACCAGAGTTACCGCTTCCTCGCCGCTCTCCGGATGCAGCTCCTGCACCCTGCTCTGGATCTCCTGGGGCAGGATGGTCAGGAACTGCTCCAGGACCAGAAGCTCCAGGATCTGCTCCTTGGTGCGCATCTCAGGCCGCAGCCACCCATGGCAAAGCTCCTGGAGCTGGTTAAGGGCTTCCCGGGGCCCAGCGGCCTCTTGGAAGCGGAACCGTCTAAAGAGCAGGTGAGAAGCCTCCGGGCTGGGCCCCGGGTCAGGCGGGGGCAGCTCCTGGCTCCAGGCGCAGTCCTCCTCCAGCTTCACTATCAGGAGCCCTTCCCGGTCCTGGGAGCACGAGCCCGACGCCATCGTCAGGGCCCCGGAGCGCCCTGGCCCCGACCAGCTGCTCGCGCCTACAAGGCGCCCGGGCCCCGCACGAAGACGGCAGGCGGCGGCAGGAGCCGGGGGTCTGGGGCTCCCAGGGCCGGCCGCAGAGCCCCGCTCCAGCCCAGGAGCCACCGACTCCGGCGGTGGCCTCCGGGGGCCCGCGCGCCGCCAGTCAGCCCCCGGCCCGCCCTCGCCAGAACCTCCCCGGGGCGAGACCTGAGCGCCGCGACCCTATCCTCGCCGCGGACACTGAAGACTCTGCCCTCGAACCCCACGCCGGAAGTCTCGGTGCGCGGTGCGCGTCCGCAGTCCAGGCGCCTGCACGGACCCATTTCCGGGTCACGCTCCACAAACCCTGGCGCCCATTGGGTCAGGTGGCGCCACACTCCCCGCCGACCAACCAGAAAGAAGGTCTGCCTGCAGGGGCGGGACGAGCGACGGACCAATTGGAGGCGAGAGGCGGGGCCATTGGGCGAGCCGGGTACCCAGTGGCTCCTGGGTTGGTTGAGTCGCGGGGACGCGGAACCGAAGAGAGCCCGGAGCGGAGCCGGGCTAAAGCACCCGGGCCACGCCAGAGCCCGGGTGCCAGAGTGTAGACGGGTCCGGATCTCTGAATTCAGCGCCACGAACTCCTCCGCTACAGCCTCGCTGAGAACTCGCGGCCCGGGTCTTGGAGGCGGGCGGGGTGAGGGTCCGCTCGCCCCTCGGGCCTCGAGCACCTGAGGTCGGGGTCACCCCAGCCGGGAGAGTGGCGGCTGTCGGCAGACGGTCCGCGGCGCGCGTATGCGCCCTGGGCAGGTGCCCAAGTGCCGGCAGCGGCCAGGGGACCCGGGTGGTCCGCTACGCCCGGGTCCCGCTCCCGGCGTGTGTACTTCCCCGAGCGCCGCTTGAGACTCTGCTCGCGCTGATTTTAAGCCGGATTTTAAGTTTCCCAGGATGTGCCGTCCACTGCCCATCCCTGCGAGGATGGCATCGATGCGTCGGCTCCCCATCGCTCCCTGGTGGACCGTCATCGCGAGGGTGGACCCCGGGCCGGCACGGTTGAGGGCTTTGCCCCGGGGCGGGGAGGGCGGCCCAGCGTGAGGCGGGTGCCCAGGCCGCGGCTGCCCCGGCTCCTCCGTTGCCTGCACGCCGGGCGGCTTCAGGAGGCGGCAGTGCGGCAGGAGCGGATCGCGGCCACCGGGAGCCGTGCGTTCCGCCGCCTGCGTGCAGCTGACGCTCCACTCAAATTGCGGGAGTAGACGCTGTGGTCCTTACGTGTCGGGGAGGCCGCTTGCCCAGGGCCAAACGGCGAGTCTTCCTAAGTTCAGGCCGCCACACCGGTAAAGGTTATGTGGCGAAGGAGAGGAGCGACTGGAAGTCTGGGTGGAAAGAACTTAGTATTTTGACCTTTTTATTGTTCCACTCCGAGGAAAAGGCCCGTGCGCTGTGGTAGAAAATCGCACCCGAAGAGTCATAGCGCGTGGGCAGGTATAGATCCATTTCAAAAAATGTCAGACTATGGATTTCAGCATAACAGCTACTTCTCTGGCACTACATCATCTCAGACATGTTCCTCAGTGTCCCTAACCCCCAGCAATTCCATCTATTTTGAAGGGATGCTATCATACCACCTTACAGCACTGAAGGGATTGAAGAGTTACCTGAGCTAACGTGTAAGATGACTGGCGCTTAGTGTGGATTCAATACACATTAGGTGTCAGAAGTTTGTTACAGCAAATTCCCGAAGGCTTACCCCGTCTCACTGAAAAGCTCCTTGGATTATTGAAGGATTTGGGGTACGGGATATCTGCAGAACCGCACATATACTGAGACATGAAGAATGCTGATTGTTTGCCAAGTTCCCTTTGATTTTAGGTTATTAATGGGTAATTAGAGCTAAATGGGTTTTCAGTTATTCACAATTACTGTTAGTATACATCATCCACTTCTATAAGTAGTTATATTCAGACAGAGAACACAGCTGGTATTTAAAGAGTGGGATTACAAGCCAGCAGATCTACAGGGGTTCATTTTGGACAGGAACTTTTTTTTAATGAAGGAAAGGTGGTCAGGAATGAAGGGGAGTAGGTAGGCAGTCAGGAAAAGAGAAAGAAGCACTTTATTTTATTCATTTTGCTTGTTTCCCCCCCACCAGGGTCTTGAATCTGGGTCCTTGGGATGTATGTGGACTATGTCCAGTGGCCTCATCGGCTGGGCCAGCAGGGTGCACCAGGACAGGAACGCTTAACCTAGGGTCTATGAAGTTCTAGAGCAACACTGTCCAATAGACCTTCCTGCTATGGGTGCTTCTGAGCCCCAAAAAGTCAGTTAGTGTTGCTAAGTGCCCTCTAGCGGCTACCAGTTTCTCCAGTGCAGTTCCAGTTTGCAGCCTTTTGATTCTGCATGTAAAATGATTGTATTTTCTAGGATTTGGATTTATAGCTCTCACTAAGGTCCCCAGGCCACCCGAAAGTAAGAACCACTATTTTAAGGTTTTGGTCAAAAGCAAGTTAAGGGAAGTACGCCCTCCTTACTGGCGATTCCACCGTCTCAGATTTTCTTGTTCTCGACTATAGGTGGCTCGTGGACTCTACAGAAACTTGAATCTCATACAAAGACCCCCTGCTCTCCCGGCCACTAGAACTGCCTTCAGAATCTACCTCGTTTTCAGATTCACTGGAACCCAGGGGGCTGTTCGCCGATTCCAGGGAATGAGATCTGTGGTGCTCTCTGCTCCAGCAGCTGTCGTTGGAAACGCTGCCGTTCCTGCCTCTCACCTTAGGATATCCTGGCCTCCAGGCTCCGCTGCTCTTCCTGGTGTTTTGGTGTCTCTTTCTCTCCCGGGTTTTGGTTTCTTCCCTCTTCACTTGACTACAGCTTTCCTTTGACTATGGTTTAGGGTTTGTCCTTTCTGGCACATTGCTCTCTGACCCCACTCGACTTTGCAATCCGATCAAACAAAATAGTGATTTTGAACGACATTTCATCTGAAATGCATTCTGTTTATCTGATGTCTATTTCCTTTATAAAAATATATAATGAGGCATTTTCTCCACCTGTATTTTGATAAAATGTTGTAAAGTTTAAACTTTCCCTTGAATGAGCATTAACCCAACAAACTTGCTAATACTGTTAACATTTAAACATTTCTATTTGGATCTTAAGTCACTATTTACCAATCACTATTCTGCATTTTATTACACACAGACCAGTAAATTTTATAAGAGGGATGGTGCAAACCACAACTGCTCTCAGTGAAGGAAGGAATTGTAGACACTGCACAAAACTGAGCTGGAGGAAATTTTACTAGTTCACTGATTGAGATTGACAGAAAAACTGTGAGTGGTTTTGGTTAATTTAAAGATAACCCACTTCTAGACCCCCACTAAAACCAACTATACAGACTGTTTTTGCTGGTTACCAACCACCCCAGTTTAGAAATACCAATTTTTATTTGAAAATTTCAATAAAATTAATCCAGGCCACAGCTTCAAAACTGCCATTTTTACCTCTCTCTTTTCTCCTGGGACTCAGTAAAAGAGCACTTCTCCATTTTAATAGTCAGAATTTTAGGAAGATTATCTTCTTATTTAAGTCCTAGATACTTCTAAGGACTTAAATATGAACAGCAAAAAAATTCAAGAGATTATATAAAAAAATTCTTGCATTGACTTTAGCAACGAATTAACTCATTTCTCACCCAGAGATTGGAGGAAAAGTCATGAATTGAGCACAAAAGGGAGATTCCCGTAACTTTGCATATGTTCTAATATTGAAAAACCGCCTGACTCCAGACGAAATAATCCTAAGAAGGAAATGGATGCACAGAGTCCTTCTGTCCCAGAAATCAGTCTGAATTCAGTAAAAGCAAATTGTGACCTTAGAAACCATCACGCTTCCTATCTTTCTTGTAGTCAGGAGACCCTGCATCAAAGCCTGGTCTCAGCTTCCCAGTAGAGCAGAGATGAGCTCTGGGTGGAGGAAGGTAGGATTCCAAAGACAATGATTTAACTGCAAGTCAGGTGAGTGTTCATTAGATATGAGGGAAGAAAGAAAAAAGAAGTATAAATCTTGGTTTGCATCTACTTAGGAGTTTCTATTATCCCACTACTGCTTTAAAGCAACGCTTCCTTTTCCCTCAATTTCTTTCTGCTTGGCACAGGGTGATACATGAAATTTTTATTTCTTCTTTCAGGTTTTGAGATCAGGACAGAAAATGAAGGTGCTTCTTCAAAGCAGGAAAAAACTGGGGAACTCTCCATTAATTATTGTTACTGTAAAAGAGAATTTTTTCATGGTTCTATTTAAAAAAAAAAAGACCCCAGCTATTTAGAAAATCAGTGTACCCCACATTTAGCAAAGCTTATAGATCATCTTAATCACCCTAGAGAGAGAGCCGTGAGCATTGCAACCTGGAAGAACCTCTCAATGTTCGATCCCACAGGGAAGAGTCCCGGAAAGACGTCTCACCAGTGTCTACAGGATGGAAAATACGTTGCTTGGATGTCACAATGGGCTGAGAGCAGATGATTCAACCAGAAGAGGAACCTCCCAAGTGCTCTGGTTGTGCTTCCTTCTTTCAGACTTTGACAAATATCAGTATCTCCACACAGGGGAGACCCTGTGAATGCGCCACACTTCATGGAATGCAATGGGACAGTGCGTTCTAAGAATCTTAGAACGTGGGACACTCTAGTGTTAAACTTGTGCCTGCGGAGCAGTCCACACACAGCCCAAAGACCTGCATTCTCAGCCCAGGCCCACGGAGAACTAAGGTAAACAATTAAATAAATGGAATGTTCCTTCCTCTTCTCTCTTCCTTCCTGCTTGCCTTTCTTCCTCTTTAAAAAAAAAGGAATCTTAAAATAACTTCTTTGATCAAGCAGTTCCACGTCTGAGAAACTTCTGAAGAAAAACAACAAAATAGCAGTGACAAAAAATAAAAGTTCGCACATACACACAAACCCCCCGTAACTCCCCATTGCCCTAATAAAGCACAAACTCCTCTTACTTTTACTCGTGTCGTCTCCTGCCCTTTCAATACACATCCATCAGTATCATACACATGACTGAGTTTGACAGCATAGAGAACATCTATTATTTCTCTCTAAAGTGTCCTATCCCTTAAAGTGTCCTGTACATACTAAGTGTTAATAAATGTTTGTAGTACTGAATCAAGATGTGAAAGTCTTTGGAAGCTAAAAACAGAACACTCCATGGATATGCTTAGTTGTAAAGTTCAGGATCACCACAAAATAAACTTGTTTAACGAGAAAAAGCATTTAAGGCTCAAGTGCAGCTCTGGTTACATCCACAAATTTTATATAGAATTGTTCTTATATATTATTGCAAAGTAGTTTATCACTGCAGTTTTAATTTTATGTCCTCTGTGAGTCAAGAGTTGGTTAACTGATCAAGATGGTAAAGAAAAGTTATCCTTTAAGATAACTTTTCAGTGAGCCGTGGTGGAGCAGCAGTTAGGTCAATCACCTCCAAAGAAGCACAGGCCACAGACCCCTGGGTTCAGTCCTGGGTCTGGGGGGAAATGACCAGAGTGAACAGCTAAAGAAAATGAAATGCTTCTTCCTCTCTCCTGCCTGCCTACTCACCTTCATTCTTGCCTGTACCAAAAAGAAAATGAGGTTCATTCAAATTCTGCTTTGAAAGGTTTAGATTTTCTTAGAGACTTATATGATAAGACTTGTGAAGTATCCTAAATGTTCTAGAAGACAAGGATTCTATTTGTAGGACACAAACCTACAACAGTCTTAGACCTCTCAAGTACGGCTATATCTTGGGAGTACCCTTAGTACTTACATGAAATTAGATGGGTTTGTGTTGCTGGGTTTTTATACTTCCACTTGCCTTGCTAAAATCATGTTGTGTTTTTTTTTTTTTTTTAAACCCAGTAATTTTATATGCAATTATTAATAATTACCTAGCTAGTAAAGCCAGCAGTGGAAGTAGGAAGGCCAAGAATGTCCTCCCTAAGATGCCACAGTGATTAGCCTTCTTGAAAGCAAACAACCTGCAGGAGTCTCTCTAAGATATTTGCAATGGTGACCTGCTAGAATCGGCAGGATTCTTTCAACTATTTTGAGGGTCCTTCAGGAGACTTTCATGGTTTTTAATTCTGAAATGAGTCCCCATCCTAAAATCCTCTCATTTCTAGCATACTGCTTTGGAGTAAATCTCAGAAACACTCAAAGCTCAGACTTAAGACTCCCAGTCACGCTTCCTGCTTACTTTTCTCAAGTCCCATGTGAAGATGTGGAACAGAACTAGAGAAGAGCAGTTCTTGGCCTCTCCGTAGCACTCATAATCAGTTTAATCAGCCCCCAAATCTGGTTGTTTTAAAAACTGGAATTTTTCTCCTCAGTTTTGTCTGCATTGTCAGCTTCTCAAAGGTCCAGTAAAGCTTATCCTCAGTTTTGTTTTTTTTTTTAAAGGAAAGGTGCAGGCAAAAATGAAGGCGAAAAGGCAGGCAGGGAGAGGAGGAAGAAACGTTATTTACCCTATTTAGTTCATCTTGGTTGTTTCCTTGGGATGTATGTGCACTGTGCTCAGACAGAGGTGGCAGACTTAACCCCTACTTCACCCAGGCGACCCATCCTCACATTCTTAAGTCTCCTAGAAAATTTAAATAGTATTAAAATTGAAATATGTTTTACATATTTACATCTGGCATCTTCATCATCTGGTACAAGAACACAACTGGATGTTTTACTGGCAATAACTGTAAGAACTAGGAGCCTCTCACCCTGCTCTGGAGGGGGCGGGCACTTCACTGCCTTATCTCACAGGACAGCAGTGTATCCTGGGCAGGGTGGAGAGTCCTCAGATTTATTCTGAGGGTCCTCCAAATGTTAGAGAGCTCCCACCACTTACCAAGTGGAGAAGTGGGCGGAAAATCTGCAATTATTATCCCAATTCCTCTATTTACTGTATTTTGTAGTATGAGTTCTGGTGCAATACGTCCCCCAATGTTATCTTTCACAACGTCGGTGGCTAGGAACTTTAGAATCAGCTTAACACATTCCTTTGTTATGAATCTTGTGATTTCAACTGGGACTGCATCTGCTTTGTGGAATTATTTAGGAATTCTTCACATATTTCCAACACTGACCCTTCCGCGTAAGGGCTGCTTGTTTCGGAGCGAGGCCATCATCCCTATGGTCCGTGGCGCTTTAACCTCGTTAGGCAAAAGGCACAGCGACAAGGAAAGGGCCCTGCGCTCTAGGACCCAGGGAGCATGTTTGAAACCCTAGCCCGAGTGCAGAAGAGGGCACGACAAGGCGGCGCTGCAGTCGGACGGACAGCCAACGTCCTTCGCCGCTCTGGGGGGCCGGAAGTCCCCCGCGCGACGCGATGCCTGCAGGGTCACTCCTCCAGCAGGGACCGTGCCTCCGGGACCATCCTCGGCCTGGCCCCGTCAGCGGTACCTAGCAGGCAGGCAGGCAGGCACTCGGAAACACCTGCCTTAGCAGGAGTGGACGAGGACCACAGGCCAAACGGCCGAGAGCTGCAGCAGAAGCGACCCCACACGCAGCAGCCCGCACTGCCCGCGGGAAAGCGGACCCACCCAGACGCTGGCCGGCGGGCCCGGCCCCTCGCCTCTGATTGGCTCCGCGCCATCCCGTGGCCCTCTGGGATATGTAGGCCGACGAGGCACGTGCGCATGCGTGCGCGGCACGACCGGCTCGTCCTGGGCGCGGCTGTGCGGGGCCTTCCCTGCCTGCGCGGGGCGCGGAGGGGCACGGGGCGGGACGCGGCGGGGCGCGGCGGGGCGCGGCGGGGCGCGGCGGGGCGCGGCGGGGCGCGGCGGGGCGCGGCGGGGCGCGGCGGGCTGCGCGGCTCCACCCCCGCGCCCGGCTACCGCCGCTCGGGACTGAGCTGACTTCTGCTACTTCCCGAAAATCGCTTCCCCTCGGAGGCTTTGGCCCGGGCAAGTGCTGCCCGGCGTGCGACCGCTGAGTGCGGGCAGAAGGGACCCGGAGGTGCGGGCCGTGCTAAACGGGGGTCCTCCGTCCACCCCGCGCACACCGCGTGCCGGGCACTTTTGTGTCATCAGTCATTAGGATCCCCCAAAGCACCCCTTTGACACACAGGTAACAGCTCCGAGAGGCTGAGTAACTTGCGCAGATCACACCAGCCCGGTGCAGCCGACAAACTCACGGACACGCTGAGTACGCGGAGAGGCCGCGGGCAGGCAAGGGCCGGCTCTGCCAGAGGAGAGGGGAAGGGGAGGCGGGTGACGACGGGATTTTGTGACCCCAGCCTCAAAGAGTGAGCAGACACAAAGAGCAACCGGGTTTTCTTACTCCACTGGCCTGTTAGCCCTTTGACCGTTGTGAACTGGATGCCCAAAGCCAGCCGTCTGGACTCTCCAAACATTGGGCGGACATTCTCGCCCCCCACGGCCCTCCCCCCTACAATTTGTTAAATTATAAAGTGTTTAAGTACGTAGAAAAATTAAGAGTAAAATGAGCACCCACTTACTCTCCATCTAGAATTAGAATAATGTGTGTGGCACTTTGTTTTTTCACTGTTTTTTCAAAGGAGAGATGTAGGCAGAAGCATTTTACTTTACTTGGTTGTCTTTCTCAGTTGTCCCACCCAGCCCTGGGTCTTGAACCTGGGTCCTTGGGATGCAGTGGGCTCCACCGCAGCAGACCTACCCACTAGGCCACAAGGCGCACCACATTGTGAACGCTCTCACTGGGGAACTGGTTCAGAGCCTCATGACTGTACCACCTGGACAGGTCAAGGTCACACCCTGCACCCTACTTTGGGAAGCTGGCTTCCTCTCCCTCCACTTCCATCCCACTCAGGAGGTTGTCGGTTCCCCCAGGAAGCAGCTTTGAGTATGTGTCTCTGTGCGAGGTTGCGCAGGATCTGAGCAAATCTCCGTGGGCGGGGTGGGGCGGGGCGGGGCAGGTGGCTCAGCAATAGTCCTTCCTGTCCTAGTGGCTGAGAAGTGAATCCTGCAGAAGCTGCCAGTGCCCCCAGGATTCAGTGTGAACACCTTCATGTGGTGCCAGGGGCCTCTTCTATATCCTGGCCCAGAACAGTGCTGTCCTCACCGTTTTCGCACACCCAGTATCCAAGTCATCCACATCACGTCGGCTCTGCCTTCCAAGTGACCCAGACGCAGACGCTGCTTCACCGCTTCAGCCTGCAGCCTGGTTCTGCCCACCTCCTTGCTGGAATATGGCAGATCACTGTCTCTCGTTTCTACTTTTCCACTGCCCTTCTTGCAGAAATCAGTGTAACTCTTAAAACATATGACAGTTCATGTCACTGCCCTCTAGCGACTCTTAGAAATACATGTCCTTACCATGGCCTAGAAGCCTTACCTGCTCTGACCCCCAGGTCCTCTCCCTGAGTGGCCCGTGGCCTTTGCACTCACGCTGAGATAGGCATGAACTGCTCGTCCTCAGGTGAAGGGTGCTCACTCCCCGATGACCTTTAGGTCTCTCTTCAAACACGGGGGCCTCCTAGACCAGCCTGTTGAAATACCAAGCCAGCACTCTGCACGCGTTAACCCCGCTGGTGTGCTATGAGGTTTTCCAGCATGCTTATGCTTTCTGATAAATTTTGCTCACTCTCTGACTGTGCTGCCATAAGAACATTAACTCTGCTAGGAACTTTTCTGTTTGTTTCATTCACTTCTGTACCTGCAGTACGTAGAGTAATACCTGGCATATGACAGGTGTTCAATAAACAGAAGTGAACGGTTCTGGCTGCCCTCTCCCTGCTATGTTTTGCAGCATGTCAGTTAGCCCCTCTAAAGAGCGTGACCAGCGGTTCTGGTTTTCCCAAGATCAAAGGGGTTCCCAGGACCCCAGATTTTCAGTGCTCAAACCAAGAGCGCTCTTGGAAAATCAGGATAATCAGGCACCTACTCTCTAAGCCTAAGTGCCCTTGTCCATATAAAGTCTTCCTCACAGAGTCGAGTGAGAATTAAATGGGAGCATGTGTGTAAAATGCCTGGCCTGTGTTTATATATCTTAGGCCCTCAGAAATGTGAGTTCTATTCATGTCTGACAGCCTGTCTGTTCTCCTGACCTCTCTCTGGGTTCTTGCCAGAGGGACCAACCAAGATGAACAACTAAATAAAGTAAAGCGCTTCTCCCCTCTCTTCCTGCTGCCCACCTTCATCCCTGCCTGGGCCTTTCCTTGGACGGGGCAGGGGAAAGAGCAGAGGTGGGCCCTCTGTCACAAATATGTGCATTCAGGTGTCTCATGCCGTCCCAGGGGTATACGAAAGAAGACTGTCACCAGAACACTTTGGTTACTGAATCAAACGCTGAAACTGCGTCGTACCGAGGCTTCATCCTCTTCTCCCATTTCTTCATTGAACAAAATGACTGAAACCTGAAAAATGAAAGTGTGAGCAGCCTTTGACCTAGAAAGACCTCGGTGGCATCACAACACTGCCTTTCTAGAAGTCCCTAACGCAGAACTGCCCCTGTTGTGAAAGTTGCAGGGCAATTGCAGAGTCTCCTGCTGTCAGTGGAAACCCCAGCTCCTTGCCTGCTTCTGTCAGCAGAGTTTTGGGTCAGCATCAAGGACTTTCCCCAGGAAATGTGAAGCAGCCAGCTTAGCGCCTACTTACATCATCCTTCCTTGAACAGCACTGAGATTTCAGGAGAAGTGTTTCCCAAACAAGCCACGCCCGACCAGAGAAAACAGCACTGGAGGGCGAGGGTACTCTCCATGGAATTGCTGCACGTCAAATATGTCAGGGGCAGGACAAAAGGTGTAAGCCAGAATATGTAAGCGACGCTGAGTCACTGATGGGAAAAGCACCATTTTGCAGCCATCGTGATAGCAGCTGATTTCAGAAAGGACCCCCCAGGGAAGGCTGAAACCACGGGGGCGGCGGCGGGGCCGGGTAGGAGATGGCGAGAGAACATCACACATGCTCTGGAGACATACTCATTACAAAGGAAAAATGGCCTTTAACAGCCGAGAGCTGTCTGGGGTCTGCATGCACCTGTCCAGTTCCAGAAAGAACCAGCCACACACCTATGTAGAGGGCCTTCTGCTTCAAAGGAACTTTTCCGAAACATCAGTATGTTGAAAGAATTTTTCAAGGCAGGGGAACTGTAAACACTTTCTAGATAAAAGGAGACTACAGATACGTGACAGTTAAAAGCAATGAATGATTCCTGTATTGGAAACAAAAGCTGTCAAGTTCATTACCAGGACAAGAAGGGGACTGCGGTTCTGGAGCAGTGACCGTGCCCTAACAGCATCGCTGTCTGGGTGTGCGGGCTGGACCGTGATGACTGAAACGACATCTTTGTCTCGCTCTTGTTCTTACCGTTAGGGCATCTAGGGCACTGGGAGTGATATGTTGTAATATTTGCAATTTTTTTAGGAAGTGTTTTCGGGGCGGGGGTGGGGGCAAGAAGTTCTCCAGTGTGTCTGTGAGAGGATGACTACGAATAACTCACCAAGCACTGCGCAGCTTACACATGCGGGGAGCCTAGTAAACAGAATCTAAGTTTTCACCGTCCTCTGGGCTCAACTTTCTGGAGGGTTGAAAGTTTTCAAAACAGGCGCGCCCTGGTGGAACAGCGCTTGGGTCAGTCACCAATAAAGGAGTGCAAGTCACACCCCCAGGGTTCGAGTCTCCGGTGTGGGGTGACGACTAAATAAAAATAAAATGAAATAAAATGCTTCCTCCTCCTCTCTCTCCCTTCCTGCCTACTCACCTTCATTCCTGCCTACACCTTTCCTTTAAAAAAAAAAAAAGAGACGAATTGGGGATAAAATCAGAGGATGCAGAAAGACAAACGCAGTAACTGGGAAGGGAGTCTGTCTGTCAGCCGGGAGTCACGGGCCGCGGCCCCACTCCATCCACCAGGGCTGCGAGCGCCCTGCTGCCTGGCTGCCCCCCGAACACGCGCCCTCCCCCTCCAGGGGAGGCTCCCATGAGACCAGGGAGACTCAGCTCTGGGAGCAAACAACCCCTGGGGACGGGGAGGGGGTCCCAGAGGCCTCCTGTTGGCACAAGTGCCACACAGCTGAAGTGCATTAAGGGATGACACCAGGGCCGGTCACCGGGCAGCGCCCTGTGGCCTCACCAGGCAGAGCTTGTAGGGTTGTTTGCTACCACCCCCATCAATGCAACCCCTCCACCCCCAGTCCCCAACACTGGCTCTGGAACCTGAGTCAGCAACACCCGAGAGACTGGAGAACAGTTGGCAGAAAGGCTGACTCTCATCCTGGTGCTCCCACATCCTGATCCTCCCCACGTGGGACGGGGAGTATCTGCCCTCCTGCCCCAGGAGCCCTCCCCAGCCCTCCCTCCCAGGCCCACACTGACCCACGTGTCTGTACGGCAGTGAGCCCTCCCCACTAAAAGGCTCTACAAGAAAGAGAAGCTGTGATGACACACAACGCCAGTCTCTGTTCCCACCAAGAGAGAGTATTTCCTGTGTCTTTTCCGTTATTTCACAAACTGCTACTTCTTGACTCATCCTGGGCTCCAGGACAGAAGGCGTTTTCTCTTCAGAAGCCAGACAGCTGGCTCTGGCTTCTCCTGGTCAACACCATGGCCAAGACTCCTGGTGACCACCTGCTGTACTCTCTGGAGGAGCTGGTGCCCTACGACTTTGAGAAATTCAAGTTCAAGTTGCAGAACAGCACCTTGGAGAGGGAGCAGCCCCGGATCCCCCGCGGCCAGCTCCAGATGGCCAGGCCCGTGAAGGTGGCCGACCTGCTGATCATGCACTACGGGGAGCAGCCCGCTGTGCAGCTGACCCTGCAGATCCTCAGGGCCATCAACCAGCATCTGCTGGCGGAGGCGCTCCACAGGGCGGTGGGCCCAGGTAAGTGGTGGAGGGGACTCGGGCTGGGCCAGGGCATCCTGACCTGGGGCTAGGGGGTCCCAGGTCCAGGTCACTCACCACCCTGGTGACTGAGCCCAGCCAGCCCCTTGGCTCGCACGTGTTTTGGACGTGGGTCAGTGGTGCTCTCAGACCCCCAAGTGGCTCTGTAGAGGTTTGGGCCGAGTTCTTCCCTGAGCTTCCTACCTGCGCACAGACAAGTCGCTGGGGGTGTGCAAACGCCCTGCTAACCTAGCCTCCGAACAGGGCTGACCAGTGACCGTCCCAGTGTCCACGGACTTCAGTTTTGTTTTCACCACACTTGACAAAGCCATTTAAAAATCCCCAAAGAGTCTTTCTCCTTTCCATTTGTCCCTTTCTCTCCCTTCCTTCCTTCCCACCTTTTCTTTTTTCCCTTCTTCTCCGCTACTTTTAATTTCTTATTTTAATTACATTGTGATCAAAGAATGTGGCCTATTTGATTTCTGCCTTTAAAGACTTCCTTTTTTCTTTTCTTTCCCTTTTTTCTTTTGAGATTTTGGAAGGCCTAATGCATGGTCGGCTTTCAAAACACGTCTGGTGTTTGAATTTTCCCTCTGTTTACACTTGGTTTCTATGAGACAAAACAGTTTCAGTAACATAAAACCTCTGCTCTCTGATAGAACAAAACTGAAACCTGAATCTGATCTAATTTGATAAGTAGAATTTTAAGTAACTTTTTCATATTTAGCACTCTCGGAGCTATAAAGTAAAGTTACTTCAATAAAATACTAAAAAAGTTTTTTTAATTGTGGAAGTAGGTTACGTGCACAGGGCAGTAGAATTCTGAAATTTATCCACTTTTATGTTTCCTTTAATATTTTAGTAAGATTATAATAAATTATACTGGAAAAAAAAAGAACAGCTCGGTACCCACTGGTGGCCTAGTGGAAAAGTCCACAGCCTCTGGCTGGCACAGTTCCCGTACTATCCCAGGGAGCCAGGGACATGACCCGGGCCAACAACCAAGGTGAACAACTAAACAGAAATAAAAATGTTTCCTCCTCCTCATTCTTCCTGCCTGCACCTTTCCTTAAAGAAAACCTCGGTGCACTCGCTGTGACTCAGAGGCTGAAGTGCAGGTCACGTGAATCCCAGGGACCTGAGTTCCAGACTGGGGCCACAGGGAAGAAAAAAGAAAAAGATTTAGTAGCAAAACATAGTGCTGAGAGTTCCACGAGTTGTGTCTGAATCTTAAGACTGAAACTCCAGTTATTAGCATCTTCGGAATTTCTCCTCAGTTCTTGGACTAGTTTTGGTAACTTACGTTTTGTTAGAAAGTTGAGAGCAAAGTATTTGAAACAACTTTAATTCTAAAGGAAGAACTTCTTCAAACCAAAAATTAAGGTACTGACTACAGGTTACCTTTATTTCTTTACAAGAGTAGGGATTTTCAAATAAGGTGTCAGGAAGATATTTCAGGGATTCTTTATAACACGTTAGTAGATACTTGATTCCAATTTCATTAATGTTTTTAACTTCCAAAACGAATGAACACATTCATACCAAAGTGTATCATTAACCAAATTTGAAAATTCTGGAGGCCACTGGTGTGGTGATTCATGCTAAGCTTGAACTCCCCGTTTTTGTAGATCTTCAAATTGACTTTCCTGTCACTTCTGTTTAAACAGTATTCTGACGTGTCCAGGCAAGTTGGTCATTTTTTAAAAACGATCTTATTTACACTTATTTACCTGTGTGAGTTAGTATGTCTTCCTCTCATGAAACCAAAGAAAACTACAGAGATTCATTTCTGTAGTTTCTTATTCTTTTTTTAGTTACTGAAATGTTAACTGTCCTTCCTAATCTCTGGTTTCATTTTTTTTGTTGATGAAACACCTTCATTTTTCTTTATTGATTGATGTTCTACATGACTTTTGTATATCTATCATCAGACAGATTTATATCAATAATCCAGATTATTGTCAGTTTTAACATTAGACTTAATATAAGACCTTATGCTGGAAACTAATTTTCTGCCTAAAAAGTTGGAAAAGCACAATGGGAGGAATACATAGACCCTCGTTAGCGTGTGTTTTTTTTTTTCTTAAGAAAAGGTACAGGCAGGATTGAAGGTTAGCAGGCAGGCAAGAAGAGAGAGGAGGAAGCATTTTTTATTCATTTTATTTAGCTGTTCACACTGGCTGTTCCCTCAGCCCCAGGAGGCAAACCAGGGTCCTTGGGATGTGTGTGGACTGTGCTGGCTGGAGGTGGCAGACCCAACCACTCTTCCACCATTCTTGTTTCACGGTCACTGTGCACCTAGGATGCTCCTAATTTCTGAGGGACTCTCTCTTCTTTTCCTCCCCACCACTTGGCCCTGAGTACAAGACACTTCCATGACTCTGTGTCTGTTTGTCTTTTCAGAATGCCTGCGGATTCCAGGCGGTTCTGAAAGTGATGGGCAGCGGCAAGGTGGTGATGGGGCCACTGGCCTGCCTGGACCCAGCCAGTCGGAGGCTGGAAGGGTCTCACAGAAGAAGCCTCAGGGCAAACGGAGAGATCCGAAGGGGCTCGAGGGGCTGGATGTGCAGGGCAAGCTGGGGGCCAGGGGTGTGAGCCTGCCCTGCCGGAGGAGCCCGGTATCCAGCTGGCGGTGTGCCAGCCTCCGCAGGAATGCCAGCTCTGCGGGAAGACTCCAAGAGCTCTGGGGTGGGTCGTCAGCTGTCTCCCCGGGGAGGAGAGACTGCAAGCTGGCTTCAGAGAAGAGGCGACCAAAGAGTCTGGAAATCACCATTTCTGCAGGGGAGCACGGACCCCTCAATCCAGAGGCTCCTCTGACACAAGAGAAAATGAGAAGTGCGAGTCCAGACCCAGCAGCTGCCCCCAGCCAAGCGGCCACTCTGCGTGGAGGGCCGACTGCAGCTCTGGAGAGGGTCTCCGGGGACGCAGGACACTCCAAGACCCTGGAGGGTGGTACATTCGGGAAGACACTCTCCAGCTCTTCGTTGGCGGAAGAGAAGAAGAGCTGGGAGTGCCCAGGACCCACATCCTCGTCAGAGAAAAACGGAATCAAGGGTCCAGAGACCCTCAAGATCACAGGGGAAGCAGAAGGCGGCCGGTGCCCCGAGCCTTCGAACCCAGAAGACGTTCTGTCTTCAGGTAAGAAAGGGCCCCAAGTCCAGACCTGTCACCCTCAGGCATCCGGACCTGTGCAGGTACTCGCCCGAGTTCCTTCATCCCCACAGCTGTGTGTACCTAGGACCCCTGGGGCCTCGGCCCTCTGAGAAGATGGTGTACCTGTGAATCCTGAAGGAACACAGACACACCCGTCTTCACAAAATGCCATAGTAAATTTCCGATAAAGACCTCAGAGCCCTGCTTCAGCATCCCAAGGACTTCCTGGGCCTCAGGTCCGGCATCCGGGAAAGATTCCCTTCTCACAAGATCCCTCTCGGTCTCAGAGAACAGCACCCTCATTCTGGGCAGCAGAGGGGAGGGGCCGAGGAGAACAGGATCACTTAGGGAAGGTTTCTAGAAGTTTCTAGACACTGCACATGATGCTTCCATTTATATCACTTGACCAGAATATAGTCAAGGGACTACACAGAGAACTGCAGGGAGGCTGAGCAATGTCAGGGCGTGGGGGTGAGGCGGAGAAGTAGCCACATGGGGCAGCACTGAATCCTGTCACAAGGGAAGGACAGAGCGGCTGTTGGGGGCTCCCCACAGTCTTGCTGCGGAAGTGAACTCAGGGACGTTGAGAAGAGGAGGTGAGAGGAGACGGGATGGTGTTCCTGCTCCTTCTGTGTCTCCCGTCACCTGCAGTTGACACGCCTGCGGGGCGAGGTGGCCCGCTACACACCGCTGGCTGTGCCACGTGTGCTGGAGCCGCACTGGCCCCTTCCTCGGCTTTGTGAACTGCCTGACTTGGATGTAAGCAGTGGGCCTCTTGTCCCCTCGGCCCTGATGCGTACCAGAGCCAGGGACTCTGCTAGGGGCCAGGCGCGTCCCCGAGTCCTGGGCAACCGGGTGGGGGCGGGGGTGACAAAGTCGCCCCTGCAGAGCGTCTGCTCTCAGCAGCTCCACCGGTGCGGAAGCAGCAGGACAGAAACGGCGGTACAAGGTCCCTCACGAGAAGTGCCGAGGACTCCAGGTTGACTGAATGGCATGAGGGCCGGTGGTCGGTCCCTGACTTACTGGAGGGATCTCGAGGGCAGCAGAGACCTCAGGCGTGGCCCTCAGTCAGCAGCTCAGGTGGCACTCAGTCGACTTTTCCACTGCTGTGTCCCCAGAGAGGCCGTGGGACGAGGCTGCGTGTCGCCTTTGCCGCACCCAGGATGGGCGCCTGGCTGGCAGGACCTGTGTGCATGAGTCCTGCGGTCACCCCGAGGCCCCCCGCGACGGCGAGCAGCAGCAGAGCCCGCAGCAGGCCGGCCTGAGCCCCGAGCCCCTGCCGCAGTGCAGGCGCCACGTGAGGCAGAGTCAGCTGCTCTTCTGTGAGGACCACGCGGAGCCCATCTGCCTCATCTGCAGGCTGAGTCAGGAGCACCGGGGGCACCGCGTGCGCCCCATCGAGGAGGTGGCTCTGGAGTACAAGGTGGGCTTCCTCGCTGTCCCTGCTCCGCCAGCCGGGCAGGGAGACACGTCGAGTTTTGCTTCAGTTTCCCAACACCGCTGCGAGCTTGGCGCACTGGCCTGCACTTGGGCCGAGGCAAACCCCTCCAAGCCAGGCCAGCACACAGGGAGCTCACGGTGCCTGCATCTGAGGCCCAGAGGGACGGCCGGGGGTGGGGGGCCTCCCAGCGGCCCTTTCGATGGTCCTCTCACCACCTGCTGGCAGGGATTCCTCCTGCCTCTGTGCCTCTCTGTGCTGGGCAGCCTCCCCATGCTCCCGGATGCTGAGCCCGCACGCGGTGCCCCCAGAAGCACGTCTTCCCTCCAGAGCTAAGGAAGGTGGGAAGCTTCAACGGGGCTCTCTTCCAGGAGAAGATTCAGAAGCAGCTGCAACACCTGCGAGAGCTGAGACGCCGTGGGGCAGAGCAGGGGTCTCAGGGTGCTCAGAAGACAGCCGGCTTCCTGGTAGGCCAGGGTCAGGGTCGCCTGCGGGAGGGCGGGTCCCCAGATGCCGTTCTGGTCCTGGGGAAGTGGAACTGATGGAATGGTCAGCCCTCTGCCCTCCGGGACAGAAGGGGAGCACCCCAGCAGGGAGGGGCCACACTGTCTGACTCGCCACAGAACTGTTTAGAGAAACTAACACTGGTGGTTGAGGGATGGACAGAGGAGACTTTTCAACTTCAAATACTCTATTTTTATAATGTCTGCTTTTTAAAAAAGCATATTGATTTGATTTTTTTAAAAGAAAGGGGCAGGCAGGAGTGAAGGCGAGTAGGCAAACAGGAAGGAAGGAAGAGAGAGGAGGAAGAAGAGCTTTATTTATTGTTTATTTAGTTATTGACATTCACCCTTGCCCCGGTCTTGAACCCTGGACCTTGGGATGGATGTGGGACTGCTCTGGGGTGTACTAGACCGCTAGGCCACCCAAAAAAGCATATCAATTTTAATAATTCAAATGGTAGACATTTTCCTGGAATGCGATCTTGCGCCACTACCGATTTCCACCCAGATCCCCCTCAGAGCTGTGCCCGGGCCCTGGACACACCGCTGCTCCACGTTCCCTGCCATCCTGCACCCGCACCCACGGCCTTGACTTGTCCTAAGTCAGGTGGCCCACCCCGGTGTCTCCTACTCCACATGGGTGTAGTGGGAGACCACAGCATGACGTTTCTGATGTTCTTGCTGCAAGGGTGACCCAAACTTAATCATGAGCAAAATTATCAGACAATATTAGAATGTAAGCCACTGAGCTGTCCCCTTCAAAAAAGTATCAATGCTGCTGCCATCAGCAGCAAAAAAGGTGAAGGGAGACAATTCTGGTTCAAAGAACAAAAGATATAGGCCATCCTTGTGAGCTAAAAATGGTGCGGCGTCTTAGGACAGCTTTCTAGATCTTTCTGACCCTAGGGAAGAGGGCGACACAAGACGTAACCAGTAAGCAACAAGTAAGCAACAAGTCAAGTTCACTCCTCACCAGGTGGCCTGGCCAGCCCCACTCAGAACCATACCAGGAGTTCTCTGTGAGTGCGAGGGGCTTGGGGGCAAGCAAGAAGCCCCCCTGGCAGAGGCTTTGTTGCACAGCCTCGTCCGTGTGGCCCCAGGATATATGCTACCCTCACACCACTTTCAGGAAGGACGGTGACCCCAGGTGTCCCAGTGTCCTGGGGTGGCCAGACACACAGTCATATAGCAGTGGGCCACTCGGCTCCCCTAGGACAGCATCTTAATTAGTGCACTACAGCGACCCAGCTCCCAAACACGGTCATACTCCGAGGCACTGGAGGTAGGACCTTCACCTCTGAATTACGAAAAGGACACAATTCAGCCCATAACACCGGACTTGAGGGCATTTACCAAGAGTCAGCCCCTCCCACTCTGTCTGTTCTGGAAGTTTCCAGTCATTTGTGTCTGCTTTGGAATCCAGAGGCCGAGGGAGCCTCGGGGGACCCCTGGGCGCACACATCCACCCTGTGGCATTGGCACTGACACCTCCTGTCCCCTGTCCCCAGGAACAAACGGAAACCCAGAAGCAGCGGGTCCGACAGCAACTGGAGCAGCTGTGCCAGTTTCTGAAGCAGCAGGAGCAGCTGTTTGTGGCCTGGATAGAGGAGCTGAGCCAGACCATTGGCCAGGTCAGGGAGACGTATGGCAGCCGGGTGTCCAGGGACATTGCGCTGCTCGACGAGCTCATTGGGGAGCTGGAAGCCAAGCAGAGCCAGCCGGAGTGGGCGCTCCTGCAGGTGAGGGCGGCTGGGCCGGGCTGTCCCTGCACTGTGCCCGTGGGGTGATGCCGGCTCCAGCACTGTCAGCTCTACCCATGCCACGGGAGAGGCCCTCGAGGCCGCAGTGGGACTTGGTCTTCGGGGCCATGATCCCTTCTCAGCCCGTACCCCTCTGACAGGCGCTCAGGGGCCCAGGTGGGCCAGTACCCAGGGATCCCTGGTCTCCCGACCGACAGCCACCTCAGGGATTCGAATTAGAAACGGAGTGAGGTGCTCTAGCTGCCTGGGCACCCCGGGGCTGGGACCCCAAGAGGAGAGCTCAGGAGCCAGCGCACCCCTTAGAAGACCGGTAATGGAGAGCTTCTCTCTTTTCTTTCCTAGGACATCGGAGTCACCCTGCACAGGTACTGGGAGGCCCCCTGGGGTCCCCTGGGGTCTCCTGCAGAAGGCACTCAGGGAGGCAGTTCTAAGAGGGTGGTGCCCCCACCCCTGGTCCGGGGCACCCTCATCTCCTGCAGCTTCCTAAGGCCATTCTGGATTCGTGCGGGAGAGGATGCAAACTCAGGAGGGAGAGGCTGGAGATGGAGACCAGAAGGACTGGGCACAGCCTGCAGTGCTGAAAGGGTGGCTTCCTAAGACACCTCCTAATAGGCTGTGCAAGTCCCCTTCTGAAGACGGTCTCCGCAGAACAACTGTGGTTTCGGGGAGGGAAGCAATTTCAGCGAGGGGAGCTGCTAAGCCCAGCAGGCAGGGGTGGGGGAAGAGGCTGGATCGTACACACCGGGAGCTTTAAATCCTAACACCCAGGCTCTAGCAGAAAATTACATCTCAATCTTCAGGGGTACAACTCAGGCCTCAAAATTTTTTTTTTTTTACATCTTCTTTTGGTGGTAAATTATGCATCACATTTACCATTCTCTAAAGTGCACAGTTCGGGCTATCACCCACACCCACACTCTGCAACCATCACACCATCACACCTCCCTCTCCTGCACGGTCTCATCTTCCCCAACAAACTCCCACCACTGAGTCCCATCTCCCCGTCCCCCGTCCCAGTCCTGGCGCTCTGTTTTCTGTCCCCAAGCTCTACTCTAGGGACCTCACACAAGTGAAATCACATGGTATTTGTGCTCTTCTGGCTCATTTCACTGAGCGTGGTTTCCTTCAGGTCTGCCCATCTGCACCATGTGGGCCTCCTTTCTATGGCCGAGTCGCTGTCCTCTCAACACGCCCGCCACACTGTCTGCACATTCACCTGTCAGTGGGCACGCGTGGGCCATTTACACCTTCTCTGTATGCTGAATACTGATGCTGTGAGCATATGTCTGAGTCTCTGCTTTCAATTCTTTGGGGCATATGCCCAGAAACAGAATTACTGGCTCACGTGGTAATTCTATGCTTAAGATTTTGAGGAACCACCACACTACTTCCCACAGTGTATATACCATTTTACATTCCCACCAGAAATACACAATCCATGTTATTACAATGATTATATGATATGTATAATATATTATAATAATACAATAATTCATGTTATTATTATGCTCACATATTTTTTCTGTGACTTAAAAAAATCCTAATGGGTGTGAAGTAGTATCTCACTGTATTTTTTTTCTCATTTACTATCATTTTTTTTTCTCTTTTTTTAAAGGAAAGGTGCAGGTAGGAATGCAGGTGAGCAGGCAGGCAGAGAGAGGAGGAAAAAGCACTTTACTTTACTTAGTTGTTCATCTTGGTTGTTACCCTGGCCCCAAACTCAAACCCGAGTCCTTGGGAATGTGTGTGGGTTACGCTCAGCTGGAAGCAGCGGACCCAACCGCTCCTCCCCCGGGCACACCCATCATTTCTCTTTCAATGGAAACAGACTACAAAAGTTTAATATATTCAACACAGATGATTCTAAACTGAGCATTTCAAAGCATTTTAAGGCCATATTAAAACCCAGTGGGTTGTTTTTCTTAGAAATTTTCTTTTAAAGGAAAGGTGCCGGCAGCAATAAAATCAGGCAGGCCGGCAGGAAGAGAGGAGAAAAAGCATTTTTATTTCATGTACTTTAGTTGTTCACACTGGTGCTTTCCCCTGGAACCCGGGACTGGAACCCAGGGTCCGAGGCTTAGCACCCTTCAGATAACTGTCTGAACCGCTGTGCCACCAGGGCCCGCCGACTCAGTGTGGCTACAACAGCAGTGGCTTTTTAAAAGTCCCCAGATGATTTCAATCCATGTCCAACACTGAGGAACAGGGTTTAAACTCAGCCGGGATGTAGCCCCTCTGTGAAGCCTGCACCCGAGTCCAGCTCATGGGGTGTGGGTCACTCCCACAACCCAGGCGTCACCGGACAACTTTTGTGTCCAGGGCCAGGACGGCGAGCATCCCTGAGCTGTGGGCCACCCCTCCGGAGGTGAAAGAGAAGATCGACCTGCTCTACCAGAAATCGGAGTCTGTGGAGAAGAGCATGAGGAGCTTCTCAGGTAGGCGGGCTGGTGGGGACATGGCAGGAGCCTGCTGGCTTCCTCCCGTCCCTCCTCCATCTCCCGCAGTCTCTCAGACGCTGCCTCTGGCCCCTCTGGCCGGCCCCTAGCCAGGAAACCTAACGCGAGCTTCCTTTTTCCAGAAACCCTGCGTTCTGAGATGGAAACCTTCAATGGTGAGTATGGTGGAATGTGCTGGCCGTGGGTTACCGGTGATAGTGTCTCCTGCTGTGGATTCCAATCCCTCGAAGAGAGACAAACTGTAGCGAAGGTGGCAGGAAAGCCGTGACAGGCCCGCACAGGCTCCGGCCGGCCTCCGGCTGGGTCAGCTCATCATACCATCCGAGCACAGGGAGCAGGGGTCTGGATGGGGTGGCGGGGGCGCGGGATCCTTGTCTCTCTGTGCTGAGGACATTCACCCATCGCCTTCTTCTCTGCAGTTCCAGAGCTGACTGGCGCGCAGGCGTATGCAGGTAAGTGCCCAGTCAGGGCCAGTGGCCTTGGCCTGCTGGGCCCCCGTGTTGTCCCCCTGCAGTCTGTTCTATTGCAATGGACATGTCGTGTTTCCTGAAGGTTGGGGAGAACCCCATGGGAATGTTGGCCATGGACCCCCCCCCAGCTAGGTCTTCTAATCTCTCTGCAGTTAATATTAGTTTGGATGCAGAAACCGCCCACCCCAACCTCATCTTCTCCAATGACCTGAAGAGCGTGAGGCTCGGAAACAAGAAGGACCGTCTGCCTGACAGCCCGGGCAGGTTCGACAGCTGCACTGTCGCCCTGGGCTCTCCCAGCTTCCACACCGGCCGCCACTACTGGGAGGTGGAGGTGGGCGACAAGACGGGGTGGATCCTGGGCGTCTGCAAGGCGTCTGCGAGCAGGAAGGGGAGCATGACTCTGTCCCCGGAGAATGGCTACTGGGTGGTGATGATGATAAAGCGAAATGAGTACCAGGCTTCCACGTTCCCCCCGACCCGCCTGCGGATGAGGGAGCCACCCAGGCACGTGGGGATCTTTCTGGATTACAAGGCCGGTGGCATTTCCTTTTACAACGTGACAGCCAAGTCCCACATCTACACATTCGCCAGCTTCTCTTCCTCTGTGCCCCTGCGGCCCATCTTCAGCCCCGGGACACATGACGGAGGGAAGAACACAGACCCTCTGATCATCTGCCCCGTGGGCAGCCAGGGGTCTCACTGAAGGCCCGACACGCATCTCTCCTCACGCTCCCGGACTTCTATCTTGAATTCATGTATTCAAGTCATTGTTCACATGTACTGGCACAAGCTGCTGTGAGGACGACAGACCAGGAGAACAGTTCCTCTGCCCAGGGAGATGGTGGGACAGTACAGGAGGGAGCCAGGTGCAGGCGACGGGCAAGCCAAGGGCAGAAAGAGCCCACGTGCCGACAGGCTGTGGCTTGCGGAGGAGGCAGCCACGGCTGCTGCTTAACAAGCCCGCCTGTGAATGAGCCCCCTCAGATGCTCCTGCGGCAGAGAGAGCCCACCCTTTGCCCTCAGCACCCCAGGCCAAGGACCTGTCCCCTCATGCTAGCCTTCCCAGAACTGTTGCACCTAGATGAAGGGAACGAATGAACAAAGGTTGTGAAAAGTTTTGGCTGGAGGAATATGTTCAGAGTCTACAAAGAGGAAAAGGCTCTTTTGCCGGAGACACGTGGAGTCTCACGAAGCAAGCGGACTAACGAGTTCACGGTCGGCTGGGAGTCTGTATGCACGACAACTAGACAGAAGGGAGCCCTGCAGATCAGGGCAGAATACAGTGCAGGCTGGAGAGGAGACAGCCGTGTCGTGGGACGGGAAACCTACTTTTACTAAGAGCTAGCAGCTGATACAAGACTCCTGGTACAGGGCAGCTGGCTCTCTTGGAGAAGTGCACGATATTCACGTGGAAAGGCAATCAGCTTTGTTTCCTGGAACATGAACTTTGATGGCGGGTGTGCGGCAGGCCTGATTCTGAATCCCACACCCAGGGGACTCCTGGTGATCACTAGAGACCTGACCCAGGAAATTCTGATTTACTTGGCTGGAGGATTTGTGATGACAGTTACCATCCGGCGGACTCAATGGAAGGCCAGAGAAGCTTCCAGACACGTGCCCATTATGGAGGGGCGTGGGCTTCCCTAAAGACGGAAGAAAACGCTCACTTTTAATCTTAGCATTTCAAGATAAAGAAATAGGAGCATCTGCACACAGACCAAGAGCTAGCTCTTGGATCCTGCTCCAACTCTGTTTGGAATGGTGGGATTGCTGCTTTGGAGGGAAGGACAGATTGAACCTGTTGGTCCTGTGTTTTGCATGCCAGGAAGAAGTACTTTGCAGAGAGAATATCCAGCCTGTGTGAGTGGGCTCGACTGATTGGTATAAAAGTTGCTGAGTATATAGTTCTGCTGTCCTAACATTTCTGTATGTGAAGTGCTTCTCAAAAATTAACTACAACGTTCAGATTTTGTATATGGATTGTGTTCATTTTAATAAATTATTTAATTATATATTATAAAATAAAGACCTTTATTATCTATCTTCAGTGTTAAGCAAAGTTACTGTCTGGTTCTTATGGGTAAACCAGTTAGAAAATGTGATGGAAACTGCATTTGCAGTCACTCAGTGGATCACGGTGGGAACCCATGTCCCTTCTGCACACCATGAATGAGATGGGGCTGTAACAAAGGGAAAACATTTGACCCAGGATCCAACTGCTGGATTTTGCCTTGACATGTACCTAAAAATCTGTGGGCCAGTGGACAGCAGGTGCTCCAGTTCACACATTCCTGCCCTCATCTCCCATATAGAGAGATCAAAAGACAAGGAATGTATGGAAAAGAAAAAGGGAATCAGCTGGAGCTTTAACACGGAAGTCCTCCTATCCCAGCTCCTCTGCCCACCTTCACTAGCGCCCGGCCTGGACTCAAGGTCTCCGTGGTCTGGAAGAAGCATTAGCTTGGCTGTCCTCCCGCAGCTTTGCTCTGCGTGTGCAGTCCATGTGAGACACCATTCACATTCCCTAAATGGTACCTGTTCCCAAAGTCGGTCACGTGTTATTCCCGGTCCTCTCCGCTGCAGCCTTTCGACGAGCAGCTGTGCGCAATTTCCAACCACCTCCCAATACACGTATCTTTTTACTTATTCCCCTAATGTTTCCAGAACAGTTGGTAACATCACTACAATAGGCCAGACACTCCTTCGTAAAGATATTGCATGCTCAAAGTAATGTGTTACTTAGCTGCCATGTCTGTTATTTTTAAATGTTTGCTGATTTACTAGGATGTAAAAGGAGTTTACCTGGGTGCGCCCTGGTGGACTAGAGGTCCGTACAGCCTCGGAGAAGTTCCACATACATCCCCAGGTCCTGGGTTCAAGACCCAGGGACAGGGGGAACAACCAATGTGAGCAACTTAGTAAAAATAAAGTGCTTCTTCTGCCTCTCTCTTCCTGCCTGCACCTTTCCTTTTCAAAAAAAGGAGTTTGTTTTAGTTTACTCATTACATGTGAGTTTTGCTATGTGAATTTCTACTTTTTTGCTGAAAACATTTTGCCTTTTGGATTCATTCTATAGAATCGGCACTGGGTTTTTGGCTACCTGCTACGTGGAATCAGATGTTAAACTTAGTTTCTGTGGTGTCTCTTCATAAATATTATAAACACTCAACATTTATATCTGCCAAATGAAATATTCCCTGCCCAATGAATTTTTACTGACATAGAATTTACTGTTAAGTCATGAACTCTGCCTTTTGAAAGCATCTAACTCAGTGATTTTCGTATATACACAATGCGTGTGACGACCACCAATTCCAGAATTTCATCTCCCCAAAAAGAAACACCGTAATTTGTTTAACCATTTTTTTTAACATTTCAAAGCATTGCCATCTCTAGTTTTCTTTCTAAACATTCTGAAAATTGGACATTTTACAAAGCTTATAAACATTTTACTTTTTTGCACACGCGAGTTTATTAGGGTAAGCACCGAGACAGAACCTCTCTGGTAGTGATGCTGCCTTACTTTTTTGAACAGAAAGCCACATTGCCCTCCAGAGTAACTGCATCAACAGTTGACAGAACACTGAATATTAGCTTTGCAATTCTTGCTGTGATTTTTTACTTTAAACTGCATTTCTATGGAGTGTGACAATGACATTTTTTCATATTTATGGGCACCTACAGATCTATGTCTTTATACCCTTATACTGTGGTCTGATTTGTTTTGAATCCTTTTATGACATAAAGTTTACTGATCGGTTTTTAAAACAGGATGTCGTCAAAATGTGTTGCCCTGGGTTTCAAGCCCAAGTCCATGGCTTTCACAGTGTATCTCAGCTGCCTGAGTCACAGGGGATGGAGGTGGTTAACTTTTAAAGAAATATTTGTCATTTTAGTTTTTCCTTTTTAAATATAACTTTTTTAGTTCCAGAGTTGATACCTGCTCATTAAGTGAAGTGATAGAATCAAAATATGTTCAATCTGCCCCTTTATCCCCCTCTATTCTCCTCCAGCAGGAACCATTCTAACGGTCCGGTACGTATCCCCACATATCTGCAGAGTGTTATCTGTTCCAAAAATATATAAATCTGCCTCAACTTACCATGAGGTTGCATTTCCACATACCCACTGTATGTCAGAAATGTGTTTAACACTCTTAAGCAACCGAACATCAGGTCTGGGCCTGACCAACCTTAACTGTGTTCGGGACACTTACATTAGCCTACAGTTTGGGCAAAATCATCTAACCCGAAGCCTATTTCATAATCAAGTGGTGACTCTCAGACACAGACGGGCATTTTGTAGATGCGATGGGATGCAAAAACACAAACAGGACATCCAGAAAATTGCTGGCAACTCAGCAGAATATCAGTGGTCTAGGGACCACGAACTCTGTAAGTCACACCACTGAAAACCCTTAAGTCACACCACGGCAAGTGTGGGATCGTCCGTAATTTTGTAACGTCCTAACTCTTTTTTCACGCACTATTTAATGGCCATTCCTCTAGGTCTAACCCATTCTTCTTCAAGCTGCACAATACTCCACAGCACGCTTTACTCAATAATTTCCTTACTGATGAAATGCACGTTGGTTCTAGTTCTTGTCACTACAAAGTGTCACTGGGACTACCCACCGAGTCAACTTCCCTTATGATGTAATTAATGCTTATCCTTATTCTAGAAAGGTATGACTGGCATAAAGAAAAAGAAAAAGAAAAACAGAGCCAAAAAATTTCCCAACCAGTGAAAGTGGGGGCTGCAGACTTTCAGGAGGAAGCTGAGAAGAACCACACAGTAAGGTTACCTACAGTGACCAAGAGCTTTATGTAACACTAAATGACACACCCGTGTGGAGACTTAACATTATAATGAGACATATAAAGCTTGTATTAGCCCAATTAACGCATGAGCAAGAGCCAGCCCGTCACATGGAAGCTGGGATCTCCCCTCAACCCACACACCCTTTTACCTGTCTATAAAAGAACTGATACACTGAACTTGAGAAGGATGCTTTGTAAAATGAGTCCCCCCTTCCCCACTGCTTTGTAAAGCAATAAAGATCTTGCATTCTTTATGGAACCTAGTCTGTGACAATGGGATGACCAGGAAATCAAACCTCTCCCAATGGAAATTAGTAACGAAAGTATTCCACAAGAAAGCATTTGCTACTATACCCTAAAAGACCAGTAGTTCCATTTTTAGATACTAAATTTCCACGGGAGGTTTAGAGGTTAAGGGTATGCACATTTTGCATTTTAATGTATATTATAAAAAATTTTAGGTACGCCAAGACTGCTTCTTGACAAAGGCAAAATAATGACCCCATTTTAATGCGCATATCTTGCCTAATAGTGTGGTTAGTCATCTTTCCAAATGTAAATGACCACATTGCTTTCCTCATAGCCTTTGCCAGGTATTTAGTCAGCTGGCAGGGGCACTTTGCATATTGACCTATACTTTTTTCATTTTTTATTGTAGCAACTTATTGTACACATTAAAATAAACTCATAAGTATAGGTTCTCCATTCCTCCATGTTTACCTTTTATATTTTCTAGTCTAGTTTGATTTAATGTTGTTTTAAAATTTCATGCCAGTCACAGTCAACAATAAATTTAATATTCTCTTGGTTTTATTGGCTATTAAAGTCCATTTTTTGTACAGAGTATAAGTCTACCTTTTCTTTCTAGAATAGACAATTTTTGCTAGCACTATATACTTTATGTTAAGTTGGAACGCTACCCTACTATATAAGCCCACCTATATTCAGATTACTTTTGGCACCTGTTCTTCTTTTCTACTGTTGTATTGCTTTACTCCTCGTTCAAACCATACAGTTTTGATTAAAGGAGGTTTGTAGTAACTTTGATGTCTGGAAAAACAAGTATTCTTTTACAAAAAACAAAACAAAACAAAACAACTTCGGTTCCACATAGTTCCGATACTAGTCTAACATTTTAGACCTTGGCTAAATGCGTCACCTATAAAGTCAAGAAAAGATAAACGTTTGTGTTGTCACTTTTGTCATCAGCTGTAGATAGGTGTTACACAGAGGAAGGCAATCCCTGCGCCTGGCTTCTCCCAAACCTGATCATGCGTCACTGGGGAATGAACCGAGCAAGGAACGATGCAGAAAGAAAAGACACTGTCTTCTAGGCGAGGCTGACATTAAGGACGAAAACGGAGACGATCCAAGGGCTAGGACTTCTTAGCAAAAGACAGCCGTGGTGCAGTGGTAAGCCGGGGAGAGGAGGGTCGCCGGCCTCTGATCCGCAGGCGGTCCCTGGCCGCAGGGACAGCCGTAACGGGACTCGGCGGCCGCCTCGGACTAGGACCCACACTGGCCGTCTCCCCACGTCTTAATCCATCCCGGATGCCGCCGCAGAAGTTGCAGCGGAAACTGCAGCACACCGAGCAGACCTTCCGGTCCGAGAACAGCAGGCTTCCGGTCCCGCCCCTATCGCCCTCCCATTGGCTGTGTGAAGATGAACTACACTTCCCAGCAGGCCGCGGACTCCGCCAGCCCGTACCTGGAGCGATGCCAGCCCGCCACGGAGAAATGGAGGCAGCTTTCTGCTTCCCGTCTCCAGGTGGAGCCACAAGAGAGCGGCTGGATCCAGCCCGGCGTCCCTCCGGCCCTGAGAACTCCGCCGGGCGCCCTCGAGCCTCGCCTTTCCAAGCGCAGACTGCCCGCTCCGAACGGGGAGACCAGGCTTCCTCACCGGAAACCAGGCACCGGGCGTGACGTCACGGACGCCGAGGCGCCCGGCCTCCCAGAAGGCACCGCGCCCCCGCCGTCCTCTCCGACTGGCAGCGGCGTTCACCAATCGCCGCCGCCGGCCTGTGAGGAGGCCGCTCGGAAGGACGAGGGGAGGGCGCGGCCTCGCGCCTGGTTTCCAGGTCTCTTCCGGAGCCGGGACTCTGGGCCGCCCCCGGCGAGCGCGGAGCGGCCCGGGTCTCCGAAAGGTGAGGGACTAGCGGGGGCGGGAACCGGCGGAGGCGGCGGCCGGGGAGCGCGGCGCGGCCGGGTGCCGAGGGAGCCGGACCGTTGGGGACCCCGGGGCGCGTCCCAGGGGCTGTACCCACTGGGCTTCCGTGAAGGTGCCCCCTGCCGCTGGCGGAGGTGCTGGAGCAGGCCCCTTGGGGTGGTCACCCGCCGCTCCCTGCGGCGCTCTGACGGCGGGAGGCGGCGGCCGGTGCCAGGTGCACCTTTCGTGCGCTCTGGCGAAGGCCGTCCGCGGGGGCGCGGGGCGCAGGGGCGCGGGACGCAGTGCAGCCGGAGACAGGCGTTGAGCGGACATCTAGTCGGCGTTCAAGATGTTAGACTCCGATTCCCTGTGTCCCCCCATTGCTTTCTGCCGCCGCAGTTGACCCCTCTGCCAAGGTGTCTGCTCCATGTGACTCAGGAGTACGGCCCTCGGTCTTTTGCCGGTGACCCTTGCACCTTTCCTTTTGGCCCTTAAGATTGGGACATCCTCTGGCTTTCATGTCAGCGGCTTCCTTTATGGCCTTGCCGAGCGCATCCCACTCTGGGACCTTCCGCTTCAGTTAAGCGTCCCCGGCCGCCGCTTGCCTTTCCCCTCTGCTGTAGATCTCGGGCGGGCCCAGTACCCCAGCCACCTGCTGAGAGTGCACTTAAGCCCTGCGTGGGCTTGTGAGTAAACCATGGTTTCTTTTGCCTGCAGCTTGGCTGGCTGACAACTTCCTTTAGTCCACATTGGGCTTTGAGGAGCTTCAAGAACGAGTGTGGCGTGTGCTTGTAAGACACGATGGCTGCAAAAGTGGTTCCTATGCCCTCAAAGCCAAAGCGGTCCTTTATCCTGAGAGTCCCTCCAAATTCCAAGCTGGGCCAGGATCTACTGCGAGATGCTACTAGTGGGCCCAAGACCATCCACCAGTTGGTTCTGGAGCACTTCCTCACCTTCTTGCCGAAGCCCAGCCTGACCCAGCCCAGTCGGAAGGTCAAGGACACCTTGGTTATTAGGAAGGATGCGGAATCAAAGGAGCAGAGCACAGGTAAGAAGCATATGCTGATTCGCTGGAATAGAAGGCGGGGACGGTAGTGGGTACCGACACAGGCTTCCGTGTTAGTAGTGAATTCAAGTCACAATGGAAGATAATGAGAAAGGAGTTGTTTTAATAGATCAACAGGTTGGGGAGAGGCAGTAATTTTTTCTCAAGTTGGCTCTTGGGTGGTATGCTGGGTGTGTGTAAAGCCTAGGAAAAAACTGTGCTTCTTTTTGTTGTGTTTGTGTTACCCATTCTGGGGCCAAATATCTAAGGTAAAAAAATGTAAATGAATTGTGGACTTCAGTTTAAGTGGCATTCAGGAAATTTTGTGCCTATTGGTGGTATCTTCAGATTTTACCTCCCCTTAACCGCCCCTTTAGTAGAACCTCTGTGGGAATTTTATTTGCTTATGGTCCACACCCCAACCGCTGGCTTAACATCTGAGCCACCAGGATATATCAGCTATGGGAATTTTAAAAGGTGCTAGGGGAGTCACTATTTCAAAATGAAAAGAACCCCTACGTCCCCGCCTCCGCCACCTCAGTTCAAAACCCTGAGGCTCATGGCTTGACCTCTGGGCTACAGGAGTACTAAAGGCCAAGTTATCTACTGAAGGGCCAAGGACAGCCTGGCCTCAAGGTGTGGGTGGAGTTCCACATTAGGGTCACCACCTCTTCCACTAATTGCAACTTCCTCTGTCTCTAGTGCCACCTCGTCCCTTGGTGAAGTTTCTGACCAGAGAAGGAATCCAGCAGAAACAGCAGACATTGTCTCCGTGTTTGAAAGGTGACTCTCAGGTGAGTTTGCTTTCCCCATTCACTGTGAGTGTATCACTTCCTCTGCTCCTGAAACCCTCCCTGCTCAACCAGCCCATGGGCAGGAGGCGTCAGCAGGGAGTGCCGGCTTCTTCACTGCCTCCTTGCTGTGTGAGCCCTCTCTGACTACTCCCTGAGGCTGACTTTCTTGTCTGTGCTGCATCTGTGGGCCTGAGATCCCTTTCACCATCCCCTCATCTTTGGATCTCAGTCTCTTACTAGCAGGGCTTCAAGGAATATCTATTATTAAGAGAAGATGGTCTGTTGCTTTCAGGAGTTGACAGTCTTTGAGGATTTGAATGTATTTCACTCCCAAGAAGAATGTGTGAGCCTGGATTCTGTTCCACAGCCCACCTCAGAGAAGGAAGATGGTGTCGGGGAGATGATGTTACTGGGTAAGAAATCTAGTTCCTCTAACTTCAGATTGAATGCTATGGGAAAAGCGCGTCCTTCTGCTTCTCTCAGACTTTTTCAAGAACTATTTATGCTGGTGGAGACCATTGCTCACACATTAAATTTTTGTTTTAGTCCTTGTGGCTGAGCCTGCACCAGCTGTGGGAGGTCACTTTCCCTGTATTTTACCAAGCTTAAAAGGCAACTCCAAGTTCTCCTGCCCCAAGGCACACATCTCCTGGACCATGACTTCTACACCTATAAGTGATTCGATTGCAGTTCATACCATAAGCAGCTCGGTTATTCAGAATACTAGGTACAAAATGGCAAGCCAGGAAATTCAGCTACTACAGCCCTTCTACACTGTAGCAGTGACCGGAAGATGGCTTCAGGTGCTGGTGCGGCTTGCACTGGTGGGTTAGCGCTTCAGGCTGCTGCCTGTGAGCAGCGCAGCCCCCAAGCATTCCCAGCCGGTTCACCTCCCAAGGCTGGAGGGGGCAGATAAGTAAAATAATGATAATGCTTCTCCCTCCTCTCTCTTCCCACCTGCCTGCTCACCTTCATCCTGCCTGCAGCTTTCCTGTAAGAAGACTAAAATACCATTGCCAGTGGGCTGAGGTAGAGGTAGAGGCAGCAATTTTAGGCTGGCAGGAGGGCCAGGAGTTGGGGCCTTGCCATCAGGCAGTCGTTCAGGGCCAGTTCCAGTTCCTGCAGGTTACCCACAACCTCGTGGAGAAGAGCCTCTCGTGCTCTGGATTAAAGTGGGCAAGTTTGTTATCACCCAAATCTAACTGTCTGTATGAGACCTGAAGGTTCTGAGGTAGATGCCAGGGGACTTTCAAGAAGATGACGAGGGGCTTTCTAAGGTGTCCATGATACCAGCCTGGCAGCTGAGGTAGATACGACACACGTTGCTCCTAGGGAGCAGGGCTGGGGCGAGAACCTTCTCAGCAGCCACCATGTTCCAGCTCCAGAGACCGAAGCTGCCCATGCCCTGGCCTGAGCATGAATTGCATTGACCTGCTTTCAGGTCAGGTGACTGTGTCCCCGGTGGGACCAGCACCATCCCTGATTTGTAAGAGTGCTCAGTGACTCAACCTTGTTAAGTCTTAGTATTGAAGTCAAAGTAGATATATTTCAGATCAGTGTTTTCACTGAGCACATGACTCACTTTTTAATGTTCAGTAGCTGTGATGCCTGCTAGTATAAGTGCAAAGACATCCTGCTCTTGACAGAAACACTGTCCAGTGCTTAATACTTGTGTGCTGTTTGAGTTAAGTACTAGTCTTAAGTATTTTGCCTGCATTTATTACGTTGTGTTCTTCTCACAGTAGTACTGTGGGATGTAGGAATTATTATTGTTTTACAAGTCATGGAACAGAAGCAGAGAAAAGTTAAGACATTCACTGAAGGTCACGTAGCAGTAGGTAGGGGAGCAGGGATTTGGAATCGGGACTCTGACATCAGAGCGGACCGTCTTAGCATGAGCCACACTGCTTCCTTGCTGCGTCACTCCTGATCGTGTCCGTGAAGTCCTGTATGGTTGTGCTCATTTCCCGGGAGTGGTCGGCAAGTGTCATTAAGGCGGCCTTTGAACTCCCCTGGCGGCAGCTTCTCTGTAAGCCACTAAAATGTGCTTCTGCTTTTCTCTAGATATGCACTGCTACCCTAGAGGCAGGAGCCCTCAAAATTGTGCTGAGTGCCTAATACTCTACCTTGCCTCGGGCTGTTTGCTTCTGAGGCTAAAGCGGAGAGTGAGTGTCGTGACTTGCCTGGCGTCAAATTATGTCACAGTGTCTGAACACGGACGTTGTCTCACACTGGTCAGGGTAGTGGTACACGATGGGCCTGCTTAATTTCCCACAGATTATTCTATATAATGTTTTTATTTTACAAAAAAGTATAGAGAGATTCAGTCTTGGGCAAAGCTAGCATTTTGGGTGACTCCTGGATGGGTCAGTTGCCAACTCCGGGAGCACTTCAGCCATATGCCTTGTGGCCCTGAGACCGGTACTGTCCCTCTTCACTCCTGCCGTCCCTGACGCAGAGGAGTTAAGTGTAGCCGTTCACTGCCTTTTAGTACAGTAGCTGGGAGGTGTGCTTCAAGGCGCACAGTGAGTGTCTGAAAATGCAGATCATGTTGACCCTGCATGCACTGTGCCTTCCCTAGACCTAGAGACCTGTGAGAAAGCTCAGTTTATAAATTAGTCACAGTAGAAGGATAGCAATTATAATAATTGTAACAGTATATCGTAATAAAAGTTACACAAACGTGGCCTCTCTCAAAATACCACGCGTAAGATTTTGGACCACAATTGACCAAAGGTCGCTGAAAATCTCAGAACATGAAGCTGCGGACCAGGAGGGACTGCTGTAAATGCTATTTTTTTCCCTCTCAGGTAGCAGTGGGTTCTGGTATTGCTATTCAGCAGATCACGACGATCCACAATGTTCCACTCCAACTTTCCATGAGTTTCCGGTTGCTAAGATAAGTCTTTCATTATAGCAAAATAAGCAGTGTGACTTCGTAACATAAAGCACTATGGCAAGGTCAAAGCAGGATTTGGATGTAGGAGTGGAGTTTGGAAGAAGATGGATTTGATTTTAGATGAGATTGAAACCGTGTCAGGAAATGAAGTGAGGTGATCGTAGGGCCAGTTGGAGACTGGAGCTCAGACACAAGGATCTGAGCAATGTGGAAGTCAGCAGCACTTAGGTGACAGTTTAAATGGTAACATTCGGTTGGTTTGCAGAGGGATGAAGTGAGAGACTAGATCAAAGCAGAGCCCTTACCAAGGAGGACAAATGTGTGTCAGCTCAGGTGCAGCAGTGAAAAGGAAGACACATCCACTCTGCATGAGACAGCCCTTGAGGTTGTAGTTGCCCCTACTGTGGTCAGAGCACACCCTTTCCAGATCGACAGGTCAGCTGCATGCTGTGTCACCAGGAAAGAGTCAGTAGGTTCCAAAAAGTAGACAGTACACTAGGATTTATCACAATGAAGTACAACTATGTGTGCGTGTGTGTGTGTGTATGTATGTGTTTAATGGAAAGGTACAGGCACAAATGAAGATCAAGTCAAGTAGGCAGGAAGAGAAAGGAGGAAGAAGTACTCTTATTTTCAACTATATTTAATAATGAAATCAGAAAATAAGTTCCTCCCACTTGGAAATTCTAAAAAACATTAAGTAGCTTGGTTCAGAGAAAATTGGAATTGTGTAATTTTTCTAAAAAACACTATGGCTTGGAATTTATGTACATAACCTAAAGTGAAGAAGCAGAGTATAAAACAAGTACACACACACACACACACATATATATTATATAATTATTTTATTTTTACAAATTGAAATAAACTCCTATGCAAAGGTTCCCAATTCCTCAGATATATGTCAACACACCCTGCCCTCCACCAAACACCAAGTGTTCTTCATCACTGTCCAGTGGGTTCCTCCATAGAAACAGATATATTGATAAAAAAAAAAAGTGAAAACAATTAAGTCGCAGACTCAAAATTAGGAAAACAACAGAATAAAACAGAAAGAAGGTGAATACAAAGTTAATCACTGAGTTAAAAACTAGGCAAGTGGCACACCCTGGCAGAGTGCTGCTTGTCCCACTGCCCTCAGCGAGCACAGCCCCAACCCAGGGGCCCAACCTGCATCCTGGGGCCATGGGAACAACCAAGATGAAAGACTAAACTCAAATAAAGTGCTTCTCTCCTTTCTTCCTGCCTGCCTTCCTCTGCTTGCTCTCATTCCTGCCTGCACCTTTCCTTTAGGGGAAAAAAAAAATAAAGGAACTAATAAATAGAAAGATTTAAACAGAAAAAGATAAACAGATTTCCACAGAGGAAATTAAAATCACCAGAAACCTACCCCTTCCCAAGAGTAAGCACCAGTGATTCATGGAAATGTTTTGTAAATGTTTACAACTTTGGTAATTCAAATGCTATAAACACTTCCAGAGTATAGAAAAAGAAAAGCAAGAAATATACAGAGTATACTACCTTTGACATAAAAAGGGTCAGGGAAATGTATTGCTTCAAGAAAGACTGGAAGACTATGCACAGACTAATAAAAATGTTATCTGGGAGATGGAGAGACTGGATGGGGCAGGTTAGGAGTAAGGGTTCATATACCTTTTCACATTTTAATTTTTTTAGTCATAAACATTACATTTTTAATTTTAAAAATTAGTACATTAAAGGAATGTAAAATATATTGATACTTTCAGGAAAATATAAATTTAATTTGTTTCAGTGAATTGTTCTCAAAATAGATATTTAGTCCTTTAAAATTAATGTAACCTAATATTTGTAATTTAAAAAAATGATGGTAGTATCTTAAAATGAGAACAACTGGCCATGCGCTGGTGGCCTAGTGGATAATCCCACTGCCTCTGCCTGTCATAGTCCACATATATCCCAAGGGCGCAGGTCTGAAACCCGGGGCTGGGGGCAGCAACCAAGATGAACAACTAAATAAGCAAAATATTTCTTTCTCCTCTCAAAAAACTGAGAACCGCCAGTCCTTGAACACTGGTAATAGAACTGAGGTTTCCAGCAGGGCGAGGTGGGGTCCCAGTGGACAGTGGTGGAATTATTTTGGTAATTTGGTGATGTGTTGTGTTACTTATATTTGATGAATGGTGAACCCACACATATGGGCTTATATTATTTTGTAAATCAAAGTTACCTCAATAAATCTTAAAACAAATCCTCTGAGAATAAAATTAAGAAGCCTGCTATCACTATTAATATCATTAACTAGATTTTCTAAAGCAAGAAGCTATGAAAAGGGGGTAAAGAATAAGTATTGGAGCTTGCCCTGGTGGATTAGCAGTCAGGTCTGCAGCCTCTGGTCGAGCTCAGTCCACATGCATCCCAAGGACCCTGGATTCACATCCCAGGACTGGGGGGAACATCCAAGATGAAAACTAAATAAAAATGTTTCTTTTTCCTCTCTCTGCCTGCCTGCTTGCCTACCCGCCTCCATTCCTGCCTATACGTTTCGTCTTAAAAAAAGAATAAATATCAGAAAAGGAGGAAACAAAAATACAATTCGTACTTAGCAAATCTAAAAGGTCACCTTGGTGGCTTCATGGTTCAGTTAGTTGGGTGCAATCCACATCATTCTTAAATAAAGGAGAGACAACTATAGAAGGAAAAACTAAAATCCTGTAAAACTGCTAAACTCAACTCAGATTCCAGCTGCAGGATCATCCACAGAGCCAGGTTACTGATTTAATCCTAACTCTTAGTAAAATACCAGTGTTTAGGAGTCCCCTTGTCACCTTCTGTGTTCGCAGCATACGTTTTTTCACCAGTTTGTTGCCCAGTCTTTATAATCTACTCTTTTACATAGGCTTCCTTTTGAAGTATACTATAAACATAAAAAATTCTACAAATCCTAAGCATACGGGTTCAGTACCTGGGGTTGGGGTGGGAGAGACAGCCAGATGGGCAACTAAATAAAATACTCCTTTTTCCTCTTTCTTCGTTCCTGCGTATTTGCTGTCATTCCTCCCTGTACCGTTCCTTAAAAAAAAAAAAAAAAAAAAAAGGTGGTATCAATTAAAGTATTAGTATATTTAACCATTTTTAAGTAGGTCAATAGGAAATAAATGTGTATATGTATGTGTATGTATAAATATATAATAAATAGCATTCTTAAACACAAAATAATGAAAGTACTCATTCAGAATGGCTATAAAATAGTAAAATAAACCGGAGAGGTTGTATTGGTAAATGTAAAATAAGATTCTTAAATAATGGAGAGACAACTGTAAAAGGGAAAACTAAATTCATGTAAAGTTATCAGTGCCCTCCAATATTGGAGAAAATGTCAAGATTTTTTAAAACATAAAGGGAATATTCTGATTTATTTTACCAATATTAAACATGTTACAAAACAGTAACTAAAATAGTATGATACAAAACTCCAAATATATTGTCATTAACTAAAAATAAAATAATGGGCTAAGAAATAGAATTTTATTAGATTTTGAAAGACTTGATTTCTTTTTTCTGTTTTTAAATTGTGGAATAAATATAGAGAAGACTTCAGTTTTCATGTACATCAATAAGGATTCATAGAGATTTATTTAAATTTATATAAATTTCTAGTTTCCATAATCAACATGCAAAATAAATTTCCTTGAGAAGCCATTTTATACCTATTAAATAATTTTCAATGCTGGGAAGATTTGGTAAAATTGGTACCCATATGTTGATGGTTATATTAAAATAGTAATTGTTGTTTTTAAGGAAAGGTGTAGGCAGGAAGAGAGGGGAGGAGGAAGAGCTTTATTTTATTTAGTTCTTCACACTGGCTGTTCACCCCCTGCCCCCCAGGACACAAACTGGGTCCTTGGGATGTGTGTGGACTCTGCCAGCTGAAGGCAGCAAACCTAACTGCTACTCTACTAGAGTGCACCTTATGGAAAGCAGTATGTTGTTCATATAAGGAGTTGTGATAAAAATAGCATATGCTTTGACTAAGAAATTTCCTTATCCTAAAGGAATAATTTATAAAAGAATAATTTTTAAGTCTGTTTGTGGTGCGCCCTGGTGACCTACTGATTTAAATCAGGCACAGCCCACATATATCGAAAGATCCCAGGTTCAAATTCTGGCCTCAGGGAAACAGCCAGTGATGAACCAACTAAGTAAAATAAAGTGCTTCCTCTTCCTCCCCTTCTGCCTGCCTGATCCCCTGCATTTCTGCTTATACCTGTCCTTAGATAACAAGTCTCTCTATGTTTATTCCTGCTTTGTTGCCCAGTCTTTATAATCTACAGATCATAAGTGTACAGCTCAGGTTTTCATAAAATGTACACACTTGTCTTACCACCACCCTGAATTGACTATTCATCGTATATGTCTGTCATTGCTAGTCCTGTTCAGTGTACTGCACAGAATAGAAACCGATCAGGATAAACTTGAGTAATTGTGTCTATTCAGAAAAAATTATAAAGTATTTCAGTGGAGTCCCACTCATTTCCTTTCTTTAAAGTGACAAGTGGCGCTCCCTGGTGGAGTGGCGGTTTGGCCAGCCTCCTTCGGCCAAAGTACAGTCCACATGCATCCCACGGACCTAGGTTCACATCCTGGGCCAAGGAGAACCACCAAGTGTACAACTAAATAAAAAACAAATAAGGGAGCACACCCTCATGGCTCAGGCAGCTGAGATGCTCGCATGCAGACCATGTAAAGCCCAAGGACCAGCATTTGAGAACCGTGGCCCAGGTGAAACACCAAAATACACAAATGAATAAAGATGCTTTTCCTCCTCTAATTTCCTCCCTTCCTTAAATGCTTCTTACTCCTCTCCCTCCCTTCTCTTAAATTACAAAATAAATTAATAAAATACTTCTTTCTTCTGGCCTGCTTGCCTCCTTACCTTCATTCCTACCCACACTATTCCTTGAAAAAACTAGTAAAAAGAGGACAGAGTCCTTGTACTATAGGAAATGGGAAAATCTATCAGTCGTGTATTCCACCCTCAATAAAAACGGAAATGGAGAAGTGATGGTAATTCTCTACCAGTCCTCAGATTTCTGACTTTCAATGTTATCGTCATGAGAAACCTGACTTGTGTCTTCCTCTCTGGTGTCATAGCCTCAAAAGTTATTGTTTTTGTTTCAGCAGTCAGTGACAACAGTCCTGAGGGTGAAGATCTCCAAAAGGAATCTGTAGAGAATGGAGATCATAGAGAAAATTATTCAGATTGTGATGAAATGGATTGCTCCATTGTCTCTGTGCAACCTCCAGATTGCCATAAAGAAGAAAGGCGAAGTACATCCATTACAAAGGAAAGGAAAATGAGAAATCTCTTAGTTACTATCGACAATGATACACCACTGAAGGAACTCTCAAAATATGTGGATATCAATGTTATTGCACTTACCCGGAATCGGAGAACAAGACGATGGTACACTTGTCCACTGTGTGGGAAACAGTTTAATGAAAGTTCTTACCTTATTTCCCACCAGAGGACTCACACTGGAGAAAAGCCCTATGACTGTAGTCACTGTGGGAAAAGCTTCAATCATAAAACAAACCTTAATAAACACGAGCGAATCCACACAGGAGAGAAACCATATTCATGTTCTCAGTGTGGGAAAAACTTCCGTCAGAATTCTCATCGGAGTCGCCATGAAGGAATCCACATAAGGGAGAAGATATTTAAATGTCCAGAATGTGGGAAAACCTTCCCAGGAAACGAAGAATTTGTGATTCATCTGCAGAGTCACGAGGCTGAGAGACCATATGGCTGCAAAAAATGTGGGAGGAGATTTGGTCGGCTGTCAAACTGTACCCGGCATGAAAAAACTCACTCATCCTGTAAGGCCCGAAAGCAGAAATGGGATCGGGAAAGGTCTGGTGGTCCTGCCTCCACCTGAAATGGCCATAAGGAATTCTGAATTCCCAGGCCGTCAGAAAAGATGGAGATGTAGAAACCTCACGATGGCCAGAACTGGATAAATATCTGTCTTGGCTGAAACTTCAAATTCACAGGGAAGAAACCATCCTCAAGGGCTATCCCTCAGTTAGCATCCAGGCTTTTGGGACTAAAGAATAAGTGATTACCAATCCCTTTCCCAAGAAAGGCTTCGAATAGGAGCTTGGAGTTCATTTACCTGTTAGGTGTGCAGTGACTCATGTACTGAAAGTATTTTTCCCCACATTGGAATTCATGCTCGAGAAAGGAGAGTGCAAATGACCTTATTTGGAACTGTGTTCCACTGAAAAAACCAAACCACTGATTTGTTCAGCAAATAGCTTCTTTAGCAATTCTTGTAACCCTCCAAGAACACTGTTAAATCTTGACTGTTGAACAAGATTATTTTCGTTGGATATAGGAGACTACAGCAGCCGAATGTCAGAGACTTTCTCTGTCATTTGTAGATGGGCTAAACTAACTGAATTTAAAACACATTTACAATCTGTGGCGAAAAGGGACTTTTACAGAAAGTTTTTCACACTATGATTAAAAAGTTTACTGTTCGTACTGTGTTGTGTTCAGCTATCACAGCTCGAAAAGCTCTCATGCCTTTCCCTTGCCGAAAGAATTGTGTCTCTTCAGGCCCAACCAGACCATCTGCTGGAAAAGCTCCTCAGAATTGTGTTCCTCTGCTGAGCCATGAAGAAAACCCACCAGAAAGGAAGCCCCAGGAACCTGAAGCGGCAGGAGCGATGTGGGGGGGCAAGAGGACATTGACTGGGACCCGTGCTGGTTGCGAATCTCAAGTCCCCTCGAAGCAGTTATCAAACAGACTGCTGGTAATGACGGGTCACTACCTCATAAGCAAAGTGTTTGTAGACGATGTGTTTCCAGTGGCTTGCTCACATCACCCGCAAGTTACAGGATTCCCGAGCCTTGACTGTAGTGGGTGTTTATTCTCTTTGGCCTCCCGATGATCCAGACTTTCTCCTGGCTCGTCTGTCAAGAGGCAAGGCCAGCGGTGCCTTCCTGGAACCCATCCTCTGTTGTGGTTTTAAGGATTCTGGATCAGTTTTGCTCTTATTTGGGTTTCCCCAAGTTTTACATTGGTATTTTGATTGGAATAGTTGATGCTATTTGGGAAAAACTGTTAACTTAAAAAATTTCATTTATAATTCAGAGACATGCCTTCCCATATAATAGTATTATCTTTTTCAGTAAACTTTTCTAATTTTCATGTAAGTTGTATACAATTTTGTTAATTGTAAATGTTTTTTCCATTCTATTTTTCTAGTTGGTTATTGCTCTTACCTAGGAAATTTTTTTTTAATTATATATTTGTGAAACTAGCCACGTCACTGAATGTTCTTTATTTTCAACAGTATGTCATTTTAGCTGTTATAGTTTGTGGTAAAAATATATCATCCACAAATAATAGTTTTGTCTCCTCTGCCTATTGGTCTTTATTTTGTGTGATCTTTTAACTGTGTTTCTAAGCTTTGTGTTGGTACAAACATACTTAAGGAAATTGCATGTTACAGTTCAGTTCTGAATCATAGTTTAAAAACAAAAAAAACACTTGGAGGCTAAAGAAAAACTGTTCTTAATGGACATTGTTGTGACTGAACACTGGTGTGTGGGCCACATACAGCCCAGGGACCTGAGGCTGAAAAACCATGAGCAACTAAATAAAGGAAGATGCTTCTTCCTCCTCTTCCTCTCTTTTTTAAAAAAATAAGCGATTTAAAACAGACATAGCCTGTCACACTTTCACATCCCTTTAAACCAGGGACAGCAGTGGCTGCCGGCTTTGTTCTGTTTCCACTGTTGCAGCCCCAGCTCCCACCTAGGAGGCTGAAAGGCAAAGCAGCTGCCAGGTAGTGACTGGAGAGGGTGACCTGGGGCAAGACAACCATCTGTCTTGTCCGGGAACAGGCCACACAGTCCTCAAGGGGTGTGGGTGGGTGGGAGCACCACCCAGGTCCGCACCTGCTGTGCCCTGTGGGGTCCCTTCACCCCTGCTGCCGGCTGGTCTCTGGCCAGTCTCTGAAGGGCAGCAGCCTCTGCCCAGGAGCAAGGGTAGGGGCAGGCATGGTGGTAGCTGATAATCAGGAGCCCCTCTGACCAGCAATGAAAAAGGTAAGCAGCACTGAATTGTTTTCTAACAGCGAAGAGCCAGCTAGGACATGTGAAGGCCACAGGCCCGGTTCCAACAGCAGCTGCGTGTAGATGGACTGTTCTCTAAAGATGGGCACCAGCTTCTGGGTGCAAAGGGGAGCAGCATGTGCAGCATTGGGGAGCAATAATTCAGAAAATCTCAAATATCTCTGCAGTCAGACTGACGAGAGCCAGGAAGGAAGAGGATTCAAACAAGAGTATCATAGGTCGGTTTTCCAGAAAGCGTTCTTGGAGAAACAGATTTAAGTTTGACCAGATGAGATGGAAGAAGAGAAGGGCTTTTGGGGGGGGTGTGTGTGTGTGTAAATACCCAACTTGGCAAAAGAGAGATGGCAGCAGCATCCACCTGCTGTGAGGTGAATGTTAAAAAATAATTCAACCCTGTAATTATAAATAAGGATTTATTAGCTGGTGGAGTAGCATTTGGGTCAATTGTCTCCAAAGGAGTACAGGCCACCTACCCCTGGGTTCAAGTCCCAGGTCCAGCGGGAAACAAATAGTGTGAATAACTATAAAAATTAAAAAGCTAATAATAAAAGGCTGGTTATCCTCCAGGTATCAGAATTTTTCAGGTGCCCAGGGGTTCCCATGATGGCCACAGCATAGCAACTCGTAAGTGTCCAAGTGCCTCAGGGCGCCACCCTCGCCTTCTTGTCTCTGCTGTAGATGCTCTTCCTCTGCAGGGGGGTTTCCAGCGCCAGGAAAACAGCAGGGTGGGCAGGGTAGCTGCCGAAACCTGTGCCCATCACCAGAGAGATGATTTCATTAGCCTGGTGGATATTACTGTCATCTCACCCAGTTTCACGTTGTGGAGTGTTACCTCTATAATGGACATTTATAGATTCTTTCACCCAACAGCAGCAGATTGTACATTCAAGTTCACATGGAACATCCAACAAGAGACACCACATCTGGGCCATAAAACACCTTAAACTGAAGAGAAAGTAAATCGTAAAATAGACTCTCGATCACAATGAAATTAAACCATCCATTAATAACAGAAAGATAGCATGAAAAGGCCATTTTTGGTCTTCATTTTTGGTTGTTCTCCACCCCCAACCCAGCCTGGAGTCACAAACCTGGGTCCTTGGGCTTTATGTGGTCTTCGCCCCAGCCACTGGCTTAACGCCTGAGCCATCAGGGTGCGCCCAACGAGTGAAATTTATTCCACGTGTGCAAAGCTGGTTCAACACTTAAAAATCAATGAATGTGGCACACGCTGGTGGAGGAGGACTTAAGTTAGTCACCTCAGAAGAAGCCAAGCCACATACCCCTGGGTTGGAGTCCCAGGCCCAGTGGGAAATAACCAGTATGAACCAAATGAAAATAAATGCCCTTTCCTCCTCTCTCTCCCTGCCTGCCTGCCTGCCTACTCACCTTCATTCCTGCCTGCACCTTTCCTTTAAAAAAATAATAAATATCAATGAGTGTAATCCATCTTATCAATAGGTTAATGAATAAAAAATCCTATCAGCTGTAGAAAAAGCATTTGACAAAGCCCAATTGCCTAGCACATATTTATATCAACTGATGTTAGATTTATTAACATATTACAAGTGATAAAAAATGGTGCTACATTGTAAAGAGAAGTCTGCTCTCAAACTTCCAGTTATAAAATGTCATGGACCTACATCGTGGTGAATTATAGTTAATAATACTGTGCTGCATATTTGAATGTTGCTAAGAATAAATTGTAAAAGTCCTCATCACAAAAAACAGGAGTTTTGTAACTGGAGGGCAGATGTTAACTAGACTTTTTGAGGTAGCCATTTTGCAACATATAAAAGTCAGATAAAATGGTGCTGCACATGAAGTGATAAAAGGATCTTAGAAAGGAAATGGAGCAATTTTATAAATAATTAATTAAAGTTAAAAACAAACACAAATTATTAGTTTAAACTGTCAAAGTGAAAAGCAGCTAGAAAAAAAAATGTAGCTGAATAATTTTTATTCTCTTGAAACAAATTGTTATTTTTACGCCTGTGTGCAGAGTGATGTCTCTTGAAAACAACCACAGAACATGCTCACGATAGCATCCTCGCCCGGTACATGACAGGCTAGTTTCCCCCTCTACGTGCTCAGTTTTGTAGCAGAACAAGAGGTCACGCGCACTAGACAGCTGACAACAGCAGTGCTGTTCCCAAAGAGGCTTCAGACTGCTGGTCTCAACACCGCGAACCGTCACCACGTCAAGAAACAGTGAGACTTTTCGGGCTAAACCCAATGTAGCAGCTAATTTAGTTTCATTAATAAGGAAAAAGCCACGAGCTATTTCAGAGTTTCGGGACGCTTACGTTCTCCCCACAAAGTTACCTTTTTTCTGGTCTGGGACGACCATGATGAAGACTTGCAATAAGAGGATAAGTAGTTATGAAGGGGTCCTTCATTCAGAACGCAAGGTGATTTACTATCTAGGATTCATTCTGAAGGATTTGTCGAGATGACTGTTTTCTTTTATTCAACACAACCTACTACCCTCATTAACTGTGCATTGTTTTTCGGCTAATAACTCCCTTTGGCAGCAGCAAGGCGCTCCTAGACCCCAGCTCTGAGCGGCTTGTGTTTGATCAGTTGTATTCATGGAGAGCAAGCTGTGTTTACCTCTCTAAGTCATCAGGGAGTGTCTCAATATTACCTCTGTGATACAGCTTCCTCAACTGGGTCTGAGTGTCCCTGTGGCCTTTAGAGACGAGCCATCGCAGACACTGAGCAGTGCAGCTCTGACAGCGCTCACCGCCTTCGCTTTGCTCAAATTAACTTAAACGAAGCGGTAGATGTCAGAGCAGATAAACACAATGGATTTCAGGGTTATTCCCAATTTAGAATATGCATTTTAAAAACAGTTGACCCAGGAGACGTGATGACTCATGGTTGATATTACTTAAAATAAAGCCTGGGTCTAAAGTTAGAATCTTGCTATTCACTATTTTATTCACAAACAACATAATTTTATAACTGAATTTTAATTTTATTTTTGCTAGTTTTACACCTGATATATATGCGGCACTCTACTAATTTTCTAGAAATAATGTTTATCTTCAGAAGACAATAGATTATGGTTTCCTATAATGCAGGACAGTCACAGATTCTGCTGCTTTTGTGGAAGACGGAGATGGAAAGTCATTCTTACATTGATTGCTACTCTCTCTGCATGACAATGGTGAAAGCTTAGTAACTAAGAAAACCTAGTAAGATTATTTAACAGTATGGTTGAGCGTGTTGTTACGGTTTCTCCACTTCTATTTGTATAAATCACACTGAAAATGTTTACACATTGGCCTGTCACAGCGCTAAAGCTCTGCTGATCAGGACGTGAAATAGATTCTCTCTACTTAGGCAAATACATGCCAGTGGGTTACCTGAGCATCACAGGTGCTTCTCCCTGAGATGCTGATACACTGCGCCTTCTTTTAAAGCACATTACGCGTTGGGTAAGGAAGTAAACATCCTTTTATTACAATGTCTCCACATAAAAGGTAGAAGACCGGAATGTCATTAGTGTGTAAGGAGTTTGGATAAAACAGTCCTAATTAGGCAGTTTTATTTTAGCTAGAAGGTTTATTGACCCATCAAGTTTACCTCAAGTACTTTTGTAAGGCAAAATGTAAAGCCTGCAAAGGTATGTGGACTTAATTGTTTTTTGAAGCATTGGGTTTTTTTTGTAATGATCGTTATGTATTATCTCTTTTGTTCACAATGCTACATTTTTTAATGTGGGGGAGGGACGGAAAGGAAAAGGCGGTGGGAAAGGACACTGATCTCTGGTGGAGGGGGCGATGTGAAATACAGATTAAAAATTTAAGTAACCACAGAATGGGGAAGAAATATAAAGCAGAAGAGAAGTGGAAGAAAACGCAAAAGAAATGCTTGCAAGTTTTAATTATCTGTAAGATTTAAACATAGAAGTCCCCCAAATCATTAAAATATTGAAAGGCAAAATATAAACTGGGGAATGTTAGAACATTTGTGAAAAGGTGTTTGATATACTCAAAAAATATTGTTTAACAATTTGTTAGTGAATTAATATTTAAAGAATTTCACAAATAATAAAAACAAGAGAAAAATGGTGTGATAATTAATTTTATGTTAACTTGGTGGGACATGGTATCCAGATATTAGGTCAAATATCATTCCGGATGTTCCTGAAAAGGTGTCCTTTTGGATGAGACGAACATTTAAACTGGTGGATTTTGAGTAAAGCAGACTACACAGCACAGCATGGGTGGGCCTCGTCCAATCAGTTGAAACCAACTGTATTTGGCCTCAAACTTCTCCCAGGGATCAATTCACCCACGGATCTCCATTCTGCTGATCTAATTTCCTTAAAGTTATTTGTTCCCTCCCTCTTTTTTCTCCTGAATTCAAGAACAAAGTGCTTCATCTCCCCTCAGCCCCAAGTCAGAGGGTTTTCTTCCCCGAAGGAACAAGGCTTCAGCTTTCCTCATTTCTCAACCTGGTTTAATGGCCTGATATTGAAGTTAAGTCCCAGGTGAGTGTGGCTGACAGGCAGAGGCTCCCTTTGCTGAGCAGCATCCCGTCATGGAACAGACTCTACACTGGGGGTGCATGCTGAGAATAACAAGGCTCTGACCGCCGCTCCCCAGCTGGAGAGGCTGTCGCTCCGTGCCGGGAGAAACACATCAGGAGGACCCCCAGCAAACTCTCATCACTGGAGTGAGTGTGCCATTCAGAGAAACGTGTCACCGTCTCCTGGCCCAGGAACTGGTCCAGGTACTGCACCCCCTGAGTATGGAGAAATACTCAGCGCACGGTGCACAGGACTCCACTTGTCGACTCCAGAGCTGCATCTCCATGGGAAGTGACATCAGAGGACCCCCACTACACAGAAGATAGCAAAGTCATCGCTCTGACAACCACGGGGAACAGAAGTCCCCCCCACCTCTGTGCGTTGGTCTGTGTCAGAGCTGCCAAGGAGAACGCGATGTGCTCCAGCACGGGATGGAACAATGCTTGACTTCCACTGGGAGACGGCCCAGTCTCTACACCCGGGCGGGGTGAACGAGACCATAGAACCATCCGGTCCGTCGGTCAGCAAATAAGCAAACAGAAAGCAAATGACAAGCACAAGTCCCAGAGTGGGAGGGACAAGTATTCAGAGATATTAAATAATTACCTAAAAATGTCCACTTTCAAAACAACAGAAGGCATGTAAAGAAACAGGAAATTAGGCCTCAAACCAGAAGAAAAGCCGGCAACAGAAAGCGCCAGTGACCAAATGTACAATTTTACAGAAAAAGATTTCAAAGCAGCCATTATAAAAATGTTCACAGAAATAAAGGAAAAGAAGATTAGGGAAGTAAATGAAAATGTCACATTAAATAGAGAAGAGGCAAAAATGAAAGTCAGGAAAACTCTTAAGTTGAAAAGTACAAGAACGGAAATAGAAAATGCACTAGAGCCTCAAAAAAATATGAGTAAATCCCATTCGACAGCACTAACTGCAAGGACTGTGCCGCCGGCAAGTGAGTTACCCCTGGGGTGCAGGTCGCCCCGCGGCGGAAACCAGGCCGTGCGCGTGACAAGCCACAGTGACAGAACAGTGACTCAAAATGGAACCATCGTCTCCATAGATGTAGAAAGATCATCTGACAAAACATAAGTTTTTTGCAATAAAAATGCTCAACAAGTTAATACAGAAAGACTAGAGCACATCAAAATAAAAACCACCCATGACAAGCCAACCGCTTGTCATATTCAATGGCGAAAAGCTAAGAGCTTTTCCTCTAATGTCAGCAACAAAACAAGGATGTCTGTGCTTCCCACTGTTACTCAACAAAGTACTGCAAGGACTAGCCGGGTCAATTATGCAAAATTAAATAAAAATAAAAACACAAAGAAGAAATAATGTGGAAAGGAAGAATGATCTCTTTGCAGATGACAAGGTCTAACAGAAAATACAAAAGGTCACCAAAAAAGCAGAGCTGTTCAATCTCAGAAAAGTTGTAGGACACAAGCCTAAAACACAAAAATAAGTAGCTTCTAGGCACTCACAATAACTATCAAAAAAAAAAAAAAAATAGGAACGCTATCTCATTTACAAGAGCATGAAAAAGCATAATATACTTAGGACTAAATTTAACCAAAGAGGTGAAAGATGTGTACACTGAAAACTATAAAACTGATGAAGGAAATCGAAGACACAAATAAATGGGAAGTCAGCCCATGTTCATGAATTAGAAGAATTATCATTTTTGTTTTAATAATATAGTGTAAGAGCAAGGGGCAAGCAGGAATGAAGGTGAGCAGGCAGGCAAGAAGAGAAGCATTTTATATTTTCATTTATTTAGTTGTCCATCTTGGCTATCTTCCCTGGCCCTGAGACCCGAACCAGACCGCTGCAATGTGCTTGAACTCTGCTCAGCCAGAGGCAATGGACCAAACCAATACTCCACTAGGGCCTGCCAGAAATTATATTATGTATTTATCATATATATCGGACGTATTTTATAAGTATATAATATATTTATATATAGTTATATAATAATAGTGTATTAGGCTTTAACATTGATAGCTATCATATTTATAGCATTAAAACAAAGAATACACAAGAGGAAAGGGAATAGAGATATAAAGGAGAAACACTGCTATATATCACAACAATTACGTTCATAAAAATCTGAAACTAATTTCAATAAATTAAGATGCCTATGGTAAAACCGAGACCAGCTATTTAACATTTTCAAAAAAATATACGGTGAAAAAAGCATTACTAGAATTAAAATGCTACATTAGAAAGTACTTAATGCAAAAGAGAGCAGTAAAGGAAAGGGAAAAGCCACAAAATATAGAGGGAAAAAGTTAAACATCACATATAAATCTATCAATAATAATACTAAAATTGAATAGATGAAAGAATCCAATCTAATGGATTGTTAAACTAGATTTAAAAATACGATAAAGGTGCCCCCTGGTGGAGAGTACTTGGGCCGTCGTCTCCGAAACACTAGCCACATACCCTTGAGAGAGTCTTGGGTCCAGGAGAATTAACAGTGTGAACAACTAAAGAAAAATAAAGTGCTTCTTCCTCCTCTCTCTTCCTGCCTGCCTACTACTGCCTTAATTCCTGCTGCACTTTTCCTTTAAAAAAATGATCAAGGCATGCCACTTTGTCTGAGGTGGCTCAGGTGCAGACCGTGCAAAGCCCAAGGACTCCAATTTAAGACATGGGACCAAGTGAAAAATAAAACAGGCGCACCCTGGTGGAGTGGGGCGTGGGTCCACCATCTGCCACCGAGCACAGTCCACGTGCATCCCAAGCACTTGATTCAAGTCCAAGGCCAGAGGAGCAACCAAGATGAACAACTAAATAAAATGCTTCTTCCTCCACCTGCCTCTGATCTCTTTCATTCTTATCCACATCTTTCCTTCAAAAAAATAAAATAAGATAAAACAAATATTGTCTGTGGGGCACATACTTTAGATTCAAAGACACGAAGATACTGAAAGTAAAAAGGCTGAAAAATGTTGCATCATATAAATAGCACCCAGAGGAAAGCTAGGCTCATATTAGTAAGACACAAAACACGCTTTAAAGCAAAGCTCTTAGAGACAGGGGGACATTTTGGAGTGATAAACTGTTTAATCCTTCAGGAAAATAGAACAGTCACAAACATACATGCTTGTAATAAGAAAGCACCAAATGATGAAGCAAAGGCTGGCATTCTTTCAACCATCCAAGGAAGCTACCTTGCATCTGATGAATAATTCTTAGACTAAATATTAAAAATATACAATCCATTCCTTAAGACAAACAACTCAATTCACAAACACAATAAATATAAATATCAGAAATAGTTCAGAGGCAGCCTGTGATCCTGAATTGTCAGTTTTCAATTTAGCGTCTGTGTAAGACATCTGCGTGCACTGATTACATGGGGTAGACGAGGAGTAGGTGCAGGTTTCCGCGTGGCTGGCATCGAGGTCGTGGCAGGCGTTTCCTCCTTAGCTTACCCACACACCGTCATCAAGGCGTGTGACGCCTGAAGCTCAGACAAGAGGGCAAAACCTCATGCATCGATTGTGAGGTGGAATAGGGCCTCCTGGAGCCCAAAGGGACCTCTCCTTCCAGCCCCAACGCCAGTGTGACCCTCTTATCGGTCGTACTCCTATGTCTGTGTCTGTCGTGAGGAAGAGGAACCAGCCCTGACACCCGGCACCTGGCCAGGCATCACCGCTGGGCCCTGGGCTCCCCCGACGGCAGGATGTCACAGAAGAGCAGTGTCAGACAAAGTCTCTGACTGAAGGAGCAAGACAGAACGAGAAAATAGCATAATCTACTCTGAAAACAAAATCATTTTCCAAACCAGAAAAAAACAGACCAAACCCCTTGTGGTTGATACCGTGAGAGCTACTGCTTCGAAGATCACACCTGGAGCCTCTGTCCCGTCTTCCCTCCTTCAAGATCAAACGGACAGAGAAGCCCAATCAGAATTATCCCTACTCTGTGACACCACCTAGTCCAGAGCAAGATGCAACCCGTTAAATCCTCACCAAGCACCTGAAACGAGCCCAGGTCTTACGTAAGTCCCTTCTAGCCCTTTCCCCCCTGCAAGCCTCCCGGTTCCCCATCACGTGTATTCTCCTTTGCTGTCATCTGTCACAACGAGTCATAAGCACGACTTACTCAGCAGAGGCTGCTCTCAATGGGCTACGGCTGGCGGTGGACAAGTCATTAGGTAAAAAGGACTGCACCTTGTCTCTTTAACCTGAAAAGTCTTTGTCGAGATTTCCATTGTCCTAACAGACAGCAGGGCTTCTTGCAAAAGACACAGGCTGTTTCACACGGTCCAGAGAGCAAAGAAGATTTTCTCAGAAATCTGTTTTGTCCAGGTCCTTAGCTCATTTCAATATCGAGTAACGAAGAATTTCAAGGCAACCACTTTCCCAAGAGCCGCTTTTATGTCCTTGTTTCTCAGGCTGTAGATGAAGGGGTTGAGCATGGGGGTCACGACCGTGAACATGACAGCGGCTGCCGTGTCCTTCTCAGCCGAGTGTGCGGACGAAGGGTTGAAGTACACAGCAATGATGGTCCCGTAGAAGAGGGAGACCACAGCCAGGTGGGAGCTGCAGGTGGAGAAGGCCTTCCACTTGCCCTGAGTGGACGGGACTCTCAGGACAGCGCGGGCGATGAGGACATAGGACACCAGGATGCAAATGAACGGGGCGATGGTTATCAGTCCTGCTTCGATGTAAACCATCATCTCATTAAGATACGTGTCGGAGCAGGAGAGCTTCAGGAGAGGGGTCACATCGCAGAAGAAGTGGGGGATGGTGTTGTCGCCACAGAACGAGAGCCGGGCCATCAGCAGGGTGTGCAAAAGGACATCCAGGTTGGCGAGGACCCACGGCCCGGCGACCAGCAGCACGCACAGCCGACGGGTCATCTTCAGGGAGTAGTGTAAAGGGTGGCACACGGCCACGCAGCGGTCGTAGGCCATCACGGCCAGGAGGAAGTTGTCCATGTCCGCGAACATGAACGTGAAATACATCTGCGTGAGACAGCCCGCGAAGGGGATGGCCTGGCTG